>CAUYLG010037538.1:0-80005 GCA_963573385.1 Cacajao melanocephalus
CGCCGGCCAAAAAAGTCGCGCTGGCGACCTGTGTGGCTCCTCCGCCGGTAATCTCCTAGTCTGTGGGCAATAAAAATTTGTCTGAAAGTGCGGCGTCCACTCGCTGTCTGCGCTTTCACTGGGAGCTACAATCCTGAGCTGCCGCTAATTGGCCATCTTGGATCTCTCTATTATATTACATTTTTAATCCACAAGACGTACTTTTCA
Organism: Cacajao melanocephalus; assembly: GCA_963573385.1. NCBI lineage: Eukaryota > Metazoa > Chordata > Mammalia > Primates > Pitheciidae > Cacajao > Cacajao melanocephalus. The sequence goes on from CAUYLG010037538.1 coordinate 208, forward strand.
TTCAAAGGTCTAAGTGATTCTCATCAATTAAACTGAAATCCTGTATTGATTATTTTTGTAAGGTGAAAATGTTTTTGCAATAGGGATAATTATTCCAAATGTTTTGTTTTTCAAGTTTCAATTTTTGCATCTTGAGTTGAAAAGCAAATCTTTAATGAATAGACAATTCATTAAAATATTATGCCTAGTTCATGAATTAATCAGGGTCGTCCATCAGAAAATTGATTATGTAAAGGACTAAACAGCAACATAACTTCAAGCCTTTGGGGTAGGTAGGACTGTTTGCTCCTGTGTGAAATGCCCTAAATTCTTGTTACTATGGCTAATCGTAACCTTCAAGCCTCTGGGGTAGGTAGGGCTGTTTGCTCCTGTGTTAAATGCCTTAAGTTCTTGTTATTGTGTCTACTGGTGGTCCTTATCTCATTTTCTTTTTCACTCTGCTATCTCCCCTGGCTTCATCTTATTTCTGTCAATGTATCTGCCTTTAGCAATTTTCAGTGACTCTGAAAAGCAGACAAAGTGAAATTGTTAGTACTGGGTTTAAAGTAAGAGCAGAAGTACCCACTGAGTGAAAGTTCAAGAGTCTTCCTACAAGTTAAATGCCTGAACTTTAGTCCAAGTGCTTGGTGGGAGGTATTTTGCTTGCATAATAACTTCTCCCCCATTCCCTCACTCTTGAAAATGTTCCAGAGAGTTGAGGTTGCTGGCAAAGTGACTCCTACATTACTTAAGGTTCATTAAGCACTTAAAGTTCATTTAGTTCGTACATAATTGTCACCAGATTACCACTGTAATTATTTTAAAAGTAGTTTATCTGTAAAAATGAGTAAAATACATGTTATAAACTATAAGATGCTCCATTCTTTTATCTTCCTATGAAAATATGTCTATAAAAGTCTCATTTAAAGAAAAGTTATCTTCATTGAGAGATTGTCTCAAAGAACTGTCTCAAAGATACCTTCTTAAATCATGCCTTCTACAGGACTGAAGGTAATATAACAAAGACATTAGTGTTCTTCCCTGGGATTCTTCTTTGCTAATTTCCTTGAAAACACCCTTGATTCCCAGAAGTCTCCTATTTACAAAACAAAACTAGTTTTTCTGGAATTGATTCATCTGTCTACTTAAAGATTTTTTTTGGCCAGGTGTGGTGACTCATGCCTGTAACCCCAACACTTTGGGAGGCTGGGCAGGAGGATTTCTTGAGGCCAACAGTTCAAGACCAGTCTGGGCAAAAAGTGAGACCCACCCCCAATCTCTACAAAAAATAAAATAGCCTGTTTATTGTAGTCTCTACAACAAATAAAATAAATACAGATGCCCGCCTGTAGTCCCAGCTACTCTGGAGGGTGAGGTGGAAGGACTGCTTGAGCTGAGGAGTTTGAGGCCACTGCACCCCGCATGGGCAACAGAGCAAGATCTTGTCTCAAAAAAAATAAAGTTTTTTTTTAAATGTTATATTAGTTCAAGTTTGATAAATAAAATTAAGTACCAAATTTATTTCCAAAAATTTATGCTTGGCCTATATGTCAATTCAGTAGCTTTTCTTTACCATAAAGAATGAATCAGTCTACCCGCATCCACATATGGAGTATTTTAGGATTTGTTGTTATTGTTATCTGTATCGTTCAGGTTTAGGAAAGAGCTTTACCTGAAATACGGCTAATTGTGACTAAAAAAAAGAAAGAAAGGAAACACACACACACACACACACACACACACACATATACACAGCCAACCACTGGTCAACTGGAAGTTTTAGATTTATCAGCCTTTAGTCTCAATAATATCACCATAGTAAAAATCAGCCTACTTGATAATACCTATAAACCCATTTTAAGAAATAAACTTGTAAAGCTTTTCTTCAAGTAAAAGGCAGTATGTTTACAATGACATTTTTTCTTTTAAGACATTTTTATTATCATAACAAATACAGAGAAGCAAAAATAAGAATGTAGAAATCACCCATTTTTTTCCTTTCCAAGTAAACAATCATAAAAAACTTAGTATATATATTGCAGCAATTGTATGTATCTAATGGTCTCTGTATCAACCAACACATTTTTATCACTTTACTGAAGCTTTAAAGTGTTGTTTGATGCTGATATCAAGGTTCTTTGTGTGGGAAGATTTGTATGAGAATTAATTGTGTATGTGTGTGTGTGTGTGCATGTGTGTGTAGCCGCAGGAAGTATATAACATTATTTTCTTTTTATAGACGCTGGTTGAGATTTTTCAAAATATTGGTGATACCAATCTGGCTGATTTCATTGCCGGATTACTCACCATTGTCATCTGTATGGCGGTTAAGGAATTAAATGATCGATTTAGACACAAAATACCAGTCCCTATTCCTATAGAAGTCATTGTGGTAAGTAGAATATGTAGTTAGAAAATTCAGCATTATTTGATTGACAAGCAAGGAATTATTAAAACCAATGGAGTTTTTTTTTTTTTGAACATCTTTTATTTCAGACGATAATTGCTACTGCCATTTCATATGCAGCCAACCTGGAAAAAACTTACAATGCTGGCATTGTTAAATCCATCCCAAGGGGGTGAGTATGATGTGGCTCTTAGACAGTACTAATACAGTCCTTTTTACTTAATGAAACATTTATTACAAGCTTCATTTCACTGATGCTCCTATTTGTGTGTCATCTTGAGGAAACAACCATAAGACAAACAGTATGTGTGTAGATAATGTCAAGCCATTTGTTTAAAGCAGCCCCTATATGCTGTTTTATCTTCATTTTCTTAAATATGGCAGAACTTGCATAGTTAACACCAGACTCCTGATTTAAACTTATACATAAAATTATAATACAATATAAATAGAATCATTTCTTAGTAACATCTATTGCACTGTGAACAATCTGCTTTAGGAATCAGGGACATCTGGCCTAAATTCTCTACCATCTAGTTTAATCAATCTTAGGTAATTATATCCTTCGTACCTATAAATAAAATGCATTATCTTCAAGGGAAGTTTTAGAAATGTTGGGTAGTTTGGTGAATTAGCAGAGTAAAAGACCAAGATCCTTCATTCATCTCGGTCACCGTCCAGTTTTGTAACCTAAGGAGATTCTCCTATATAAGACAAGGATAATGAAAACAGTTGAAGGCTCAACTCAAGCTTGTTGTGAAACACCAGTGAGATCTCTTATGAAACAAAGAACAAAGTACCCTGCGCTATAATTTTCTTATATGGGTTTACAAAGGAAGCCCAGATGTTTATTATATTTGTAACAATCACATAACAGTTAAGATTGGACTTGCTGTTAATCAAGAAGTACCAGTTTTCCCTCCCTTAAGATTAGCAGAGGGACTTGGTACCGTGTTTGTTTTCCATGCTCTTCATAGAAACTTCCTCAGGCAAGCTTATTCCCAGAGCTTATTCCACAGGGAACTGCTGTATTCCCATTTGATTCTTCTAATACCTGTTCCAAAATATTTGAAAAAGGACAACTGGCTACATGGAACTTAATTTACATGCTATCCATTATAGTGTTTCTCAAACTTACCCTTTTGTAAGAATCACATGGGATTCTTTTTCACACAGATGCCTGGTTCCTACCCCAAACCTATTGAGTCAGGCTTTCCAGAGGAGGGGCTCAGGAATTCATATTTTTCAAAAGTGCTTCAGGTGATCTTGCCCTCAGGGAAATTGGAAAAACTCTTTAAGAGAGGATCAACAAATCTAATTGAACAATTAGATTATTTCAGGAGTTAGAAACAATTACAGAAAAAGATACTTTACAGAGCTCTTTGTCAGGCTTCCTACCGTGTATTACATTATAGGTGGTCCACAGAGCAGGCCCTATCCCGTCCATCTGTGTTCCATTAGTTGGCCTGGGAACTCATTTTTTCTGCCCTAAATTATCCTTCCAAGTCCTCTGCAGAGCTTTCCTGTGCTCTCCTCCTGAGAATGGATCTCTAGCCTCTCACTCTTGAGTTTAATGAAGCTTTGACAGACCACCTGGTAGCTTGGTCAGCTAATTTAACCTGCCTGTCCCCAGGGACTTCAAACTCCTCCACGAGGGCAGTGGCCTCATTTGTGTTGTTCAGCTCTGTCCCCAAGCACAGAGCTCATCTCACTGTAGGCTCTCAGAAAACCCTTGCTGAAGGGATAAAGTACCCAAGCCTATATCCTTATAAACAAGCCACAGCAAAGGCTTTGGTTATCTGATCTCACTTGGTATCACAGAAGTAATTCTGACGATATTAACAAACCTGAAAAAGAAAGGATGGAGTGGAGAGATTGGAAAGGAGCAAGTAGAGTATTAAAGTGGCTGAGGTGAGCACAGTGAAAGGAAGAGGGACAGAGAGACTGTGATATGCCCCCTTTTGATCTCCTCCTTGCTTCAATCCTCCATTAAGGCTACTGCTGGTAGTTCCCCTTTATTCTTCTGAGGGTCAGGACCGTATGTTGGAATCACTCAGTCCCCAATAACGACGCCACATTTGATAGTCAAAAACAGTGGCTCCATGCCCTTCCCTCCATCCCCTTTCCTGGTAGACACATACGACTTTTCCTTGTCTGGTCAGCATATGAGCGTCCCACTAGGATTCACTCATTCTCTCGCCCCAGGCATTTTCTTAACCAGCAGACACTATGAGGGGCAGTCACACGCCTTTCTTCTCAGGCAACTGGTCCTTATCTGCAACTCGTAATCTGTCCAGTTCTTCACTCATCCTGTCTCAGGCTTCTGTGTTACCTCTTCTGTTATAGTGGGGTATGTGTGTGTGTGTGTGTGTGTGTGTGTGTGTTTAAACTCATAACAAGATTGATGGCTTGTCCTCTAAATTTTAATCTCTATTCACTCTTACCTCCTGTCCTCTCCAGTTCCAGAGGTCCTCTTGTCATGTTTGTTATTGTTATCATTATTTTTTCTTTCTTTCTTTTCTGAAATAGACTCTCACTCTGTCACCCAGTCTGGAGTACAGTGGTGTGATCTTGGCTCACTGCAACCTCCACCTCCCGCGTTTAAGGGATTCTTCTGCCTCAACCTCCTGAGTATCCAGGATTACAGGCGCCTGCCACCACGCCCAGCTAATTTTTGTCTTTTTAGTAGAGATGGGGTTTCACCATGTTGGGCAGGCTGGTCTCAAACTCCTGACCTCAGGTGATCCTCCTGCCTCGGCTTCCCAAAGTGCTGGGATTAGAGGCACTGTTATAGAGCCCTTTTGTCAGGCTTCCTAGGATGTGTCAAGTTACAGGTGGTCTACAGAACATGCCCTGTCCCATTAATCTGGGTTCCCTTAGTTGGTTTGGGGAACTCAGGCCTACTGTTGTTTTTAAAGTATGTGCTTTGCAGTTGTACTTGTAAGTGTGGCACAGGGGCAAAGCCAACAAAACCACAGAGGTTTCTTCCTGGCTGCCTTCTGAGGGCTGCGCTTCTCTAGCTGGAGTGGTGGTGTGGTTGCCAAGTGTTCAGACCCCATCTGAAGTAAAAATATGCCCTTGGCATCTGTTTATCATGCTAACTGTCATTTGCGGAATTTTTGGCCCTTCAGGGTCCATCTCTCCCTGTCCTCATCTTTTCAGATAAGTGTGTGTTCGCATGCTCACTCCCCTGGGGCTCTTGGTAATGTTGTCTCGTGATCAGGCCTGATATGGTTGGCTGGGGCCAAAGAGGCCCACTGAGCAAAACATTTGGAGAGTTATGTCCACAGAAGGAGGGCAGGGCAAGAAAAAAGACTTACTTACATGTCATTAGAAGATATCCAGCAGGACTTCAATTGGTTTAGGGCAAATAATTGGCACACTTAGGGTTCAGCAAGACAGAAGACATGAGTGGCAGGAATATGGCAGGCTTAGGTTCCCCCAATATATACCAAGAGGCTACGACGTATGTAGACACTAATTACTTATACAAGTGATTCCTCCTTGAATCCTATGAGAAGAGTATATGGTCCCCATTTGACAGCTGAGAAAACTGGGACGTGGTAGGTTTTAATAACATGCCCAAAGTCATTTGAGAGTGATTCTGGTCCTTTGACTTAAGTCTTTGCACTTTAAATTTTGCAACCGTGGATAATCAAGGGTCAGGTCATATTTGGAGAACTAGGCATCCAGGCAGGCAGTGTGCATCAGCCTGCTATCAAAACTAAACTGTCTGTGGAACTGGAAAGTTACCCTGTCAAGCCCCAGTGGCCTGAAGGAGGGTTGACTGGGTCTCAGGAGCAAGTCAGGAGCCTGCTTTGAGAAGTGTGGTCCTAAGTCACATCCAAACCAGCAGGTGTTATGATGTTGAGTCGCCCACCTGTTGGATCAGGGTTTCCAATATCCTGTCTGTCTACAGATGGGGTTCATTCCAGAGTCTCCTTGTGGGGTAGGATGGGATATAAGGAGAAAAGGAGTCTGAAAATTAATCTCATTTGTAGGGAGAGTAAGGCTACAAGGGCACAGAACCAAACAGATCTTATTAGGTAAGAAATCATTTGATATTTAACATTTAGACCTGGACCCAGTAACTGACCTCAAGCAAATCACTTCACGTTTCAGGTCTAAGTTCCTTTATCAACAAAATGAGAGAGGTGGATTCAACAATACTTAGGATGCTTGCTAGGTTTTACTTTCTGTATGGTTTTCTCTAAGAACCTTATTTCTATTTTATTTTTACCACTGTTCTCTAATTATAGGGGAAAATATAGTTTCCTTATTAAACAAACTTTAGGCATAAGTGAGGTAGGTGGGGCAGACACTTTATGGCTGGGAGCCTCTGGAATTACACCATATGGATAGTCATCAAGATATAGGTACATGAAGGCCATCTCCTAAATTTTCATATTTGGGTCAACCTCATGATGTAAATGTGTATGTTAATTTTCTTATATGGTTTGTAGGATAGCTCTGATTTTGTCAAACAATAGTCATTGGACCCCACAATCATTGAGATATTTTAGTCACTATGGAGCATTATGATAATTACATTAATTTAATCTTTTTTTTTTGCTTTAAGAAGATTTTAAATGTCATGGCCCTTAAGAAAAGGATTTTCCTTAAGGAAAGCTCTGTTAGCATCATACATTCTTTGCCTCTGTAACAGACCCGATATCTCTTCATATAGAGTAAATCTCATATTATGGCTAGAATCTGTTTTAAATTCAAAGACCTTTAAGAAGGAATTGTGGAAAGAGAAACACTACATGTGAAATGGCATGGATGGGGCTGTATTAAATAATCAGTAACAGCAGATTTATTCCTGTGAGAGATACAGAAGAGGCAGCATTGGTAGGCTCTAAAACAGAGGACAAAGAAAACCAGTGAGATAACATCAACTTCTGATTAAACATTTAAAAAGCTGCTACCACCATGTATGTATTTCATGTGCTTTTTGTTCTCGTGGCACAAGTACTTTCATGTCTAATATATGACTTAGCGGATATAGCATTTGATGAGATAGGGAAAACGAACGGTGGTCAAATCTTCACAGCATTTTTCATTTAAAAACTCATTAGGTTTTTGCCTCCTGCACTTCCACCTGTGAGCTTGTTCTCGGAGATGCTGGCTGCATCGTTTTCCATTGCTGTGGTGGCTTATGCTATTGCAGTGTCAGTAGGAAAAGTATATGCCACCAAGTATGATTACACCATCGATGGGAACCAGGTATGGGTGCCCTTTTGTGAACTAGTTTGATAGGGCTGAAAACAAGAAATAAACATCAATGGAAAAGATTTTGGTGTCAGCTAAAGAAGGGGTTGGATTCTTTCACCAGATCTTATTGGGTTGGTTTTCCTCTTGTGCTTGCTAATTAGAAATTGTTTTGGAGTAGGCGTACTGGATCACTTTGCTTCTTTAAGAAATAAGTGGAAATAACACTAATTTTAGAAAAGCTAATTCAATCAGGTCATAAATAACATTCAAAGTGAACATATTAGGTCAGAAAGAGAATTCTTTATGTAAGCCAGTACCTCTTGGTAATTATTTTTAATGGCAGTTATAATACGATCAAACAGTGCAGCAAACATTATTAATAATAGTTCTGACCACTTTAAGTTGAGGTGGTTCACTGTGCAATTAATGTATCCAGGCAGTTTTTATAGGCATGTGATACATTGCCAGGTAAGCTGATTTCATGCTGCTTGCAAATTTGCAAGTTCTGTACCTATATGTTTCTGAAAATACAGTATAGCGATGACAACAGTTAAATGGTTAGTAATCAAGCAGAATAACAGCACTGCTAGTCATGATATGCTTCATAGCAAGTATTGAGCTACAGAACAGCACTTTATGTGAGAGCTGTAGACATTTCATTCACGAGGCAGTGAAAAAACTTAGCAAAGAATCAGGTGCTGTTTCTCGTCAACTTTACAAATAATCGAGAGCAATGAGACCTCTCTTGGGTGGTATGGAGTCCAAATTCCTGATGTCGTATAAGGACCCCAAGTACCTGTCATGGTAAAAATTAAACTGGACCACCAGGCAGGGTGGGCACGGGAGTTTTCATTCTTAATGTACTTCCTGAAATACTCAGCGAAGGTCTTGCAAAGATTCAATTTGTAGCATCACTGTCATCCAGTCTCTCCCTTAGGAATTCATTGCCTTTGGAATCAGCAACATCTTCTCAGGATTCTTCTCTTGTTTTGTGGCCACCACTGCTCTGTCTCGCACGGCAGTCCAGGAGAGCACTGGAGGAAAGACACAGGTAGGAACAAGAGCCTTGTGATATCCATCTCAGAGAACAAGCCTGAGGAATGGCACCCGAGGAAGGCTTACACAGAACTGAGCAGGACAATTCGCCTTTGGGACTTGTGCTTCCTAATCTGATTGACCTCAGGCCAGTTCCTCTCATTCCACTCCCTCACCTAAAATCTCCTTAAAAACAACATTTGTGGTATTCTGATACAGCAATTCTCAAATCTCTTTGTGTCCGTGCTCACCTGGAATGTAGCTTCACTTACCTGCTTCTCCATGGCCAATAGCAACTGTCAAGGAAACAGTAATGAACGACGCTGATTTTTGTTAATTTGTTGCCTAGGGGGAGAGAGGGCCTAGTAAAAGTGCTTCATAGCTTTTGGGGTTATTCCGTTTTCAGGAAAGTAAAAGCCTCTATTTACATTTCCTTTACAAGGATCAGGAACTGCCTCCAGGGGCTTTTGGTCCCGTAGAACAACAGTTTGCTAGCCAAGAATATTTTTGTTGTAACATTTTTGCCATTTCTTCCTGAGTAAGATTTATGTTCTTGAAGTTCTGAATATGGGTTTAATCTTATCTTTTAAATGTGGTTTGGAGTTGTTGCCTTTACAAGGTGACCAAGAGCCAGCATCCCAGTTAATCTCTGGATAATCCCTCCTTCAGCGTTCAGAAAGCTCAGGGGCCATGCTCAAAGGCCACTCTTTCCAGCAGGACACTGTCAAAGAGTCCACACCAAGCAGATGGGCACAAAGGACTGACTCAGAAATTGTGCTTATGTCTCTTATACCTTGAGGGTCTTATCTTCCCCACACACAGAAAAAACTATTATTTAGGAGGAAGAGGTGCATTGAGACTACAAAGAATAATAAACCCAAACTACACAGTGCAATACACACACACACACACACACACATACACACACAGTCTTCAGATGGATTTTATTAAGGTAGAGACACTTAAAAAATAAATATAAGTTGGGCTCACGCTTGTAATCCCAGCACTTTGGGAGGCTGAGGTGGGTGGATCACTTGAGGTCAGGAGTTTGAGACTAACCTGGCCAACATGGTGAAACCCCTTCTCTGTTAAAAATACAAAAATTAGCCAGGCATGATGGTGGATGCCTGTAATCCCAGGTACTTGGGAGGCTGAGGCAGGAGAGTTACTTGAACCTGGGAGGTGGAGGTTGCAGTGAGCCAAGATTGTGCCATTGCACTCCAGCCTGGGTGACAAGAGTGAGACTCTGTCTCAAAAAAAGAACACACACACACACACACACACACATATAAAAGAGAATAACTGAAAAAATGAATGACTCCAACAGTGACTTGCCCAGGGAGAGCTTTAATTGTCCCAATATGCATGTGATGCTCCTTTCCTATTTATAATGGATCTTGTGACAGACTTGGAAAAATTGGCCTCTTCCAGTTTTTTGGCTGCTTTTCAACAAAAAATTTTATTTTCAGAATTTTTCTTAATTTTTTTTTTTTTTTTTTTTTTTGCAAATGTTTCCAGCTCTGAGGGAGCAGGTAAAATAATACAGCTCATATCCGGAGGCACAACCAGAGATCTGTGGTCAACAGGAAGAGGTCAGAGCCAATTTCCAAAGCTGGGTGCATTTCAGGCTGTAGCTGTCAGCAGCAGGAGTTTCTGCCGCTTTCATTTGAGAGGGAGCATTGACAGGCTCTCCAGAGCACATGGTCTTCACCTGGTGCAGGCAGATCTCAGACTGCTGATGTCCATTCTCCTGATGTTACCTCCAGGCTCAAATGAGGCATAGGTTGGCTGCTCCAGTAAGAATGCCCATGTAAAGTGACCTCCTTGGCAGAGGGCTTAGGGGATAATAGTGTTCTGGTAACCTAATATCCCCTTCCACACACTAGCCTGTATTATATTTAGGAATGAAGGATGCCAGGATTTCAGCATTAAAGAATGAAACAAGTGAAGAAATGGCTTGATATTTAATTGCTGAAATCCATACTAAATTCTGGGGTTAAAAGTCTAAGTGCCTGAACTGCAATCCAGGGACTCATGGGCAAATAAACTGGCAGGTCTTCTCTTGCGTGGCTTCTCCTGTTTTCTCTTATGTTGGAACTTCAGTTTCAGCAACTATAAAATGGGAATGATAACTGCATCCATCTCATAGGGATATTGTGAGGATTAAATAAGAAAATGTAAAGTCTTAGCACATACTTGTAAATGCTCACTGTTTCACTCCTCTAGGTAAGAATAGCATCTATGATACATATATTGTACCTGGCACATAAGAAGCACCTGGCATATATCTGGTGAATGAGTGAATGGAAGAATGAGTATTGGTGGACATAAACTGTTTTTTAGCACATCTACAGATTGTAGAAGAATTAAACATTGCAACCTTTTCTTTCTCTCACCCTCATCTGACTCCTACTGACTCATGGAAAAGTAATTCTGATTACAAACCACTCTTAAGCTCTGATTACCCCCTCCCTTGACAGAACAGCTTTTTAGTAACTGAATCTGCTTGTAGATACAAAGTCTACAGAGTTTCTCACAAACAAACCTTATCAAGTAAGTACAAACAATTGATCACTCACCGATTTTAATATAGTGCTCAAAATTAGCCTTGGCCCCCCATAATTGGAAGCTAATTATGACATATACTTGGCAAGTAGGTGGCCCCTCTCCTGGCATGAGTTTGGCAGCTGACTGTGGTCCTTGTTCCCAAATCTCCATGTCTTTCTCCAGTTTACAGAGCCCTGCATCCACAGTGAGATAGATGCAAGTGGCTCCGTGAATACTGGTTGTGTAATTGCATGCAGGGAAGGAAGGGAGGGAGAAGCGAAGGAAGGAAAGAAGAAAATGGAAGGAAGGAGAAGGGAGAGGAAGGAAGGGATATGAAGGAAAGCGAAGAGAAGGGAGGGAAGGAGGATATCAGCTTCTCCGCTTGGTCAGGAGAGGGGAAAGAGTACCACAGTACTGGGAATCTAGGGTGGGAATGGGAAGAGCATAGAAAAGGGAGCCAGACATACAAAGCTTGTCTTTTAGTACCTCCTACACATCATATTGCCTCAGGCTGCCCAGCTATAACCTAAATATAAATGATCAATTTGCCAGGTGGAGCCAATGCTTTCTAATTAAGTTTTCTAATTTTCTGTTTCTATTTTCTTTGTCTGTCTGTCTCCCTTAACTCAGACTTCTTGCACTAGGCAGTACTTGTGCTCACACAATCTTCCCTGTTGCTTCCTCTCTGATTGCTATGCTTGTAGATCCCTGTCTCCTTTTCTTCTTTGTTTCAGACTTTCTAATCTTCACCTCGGCTCTGCCACAGCTGTCTCAACAGAGAATTCATCTAATCAAACCAGAGAATAGTCCCCACCCCCTCAGCCTCTTTCCTACTTACGGATCTTAGGAGAGCTAATTTTGCCAGCGAAGGTAAAGTTTCTGAAGCTTCCTTTTACCCCTGCTATTGCCCTGTCATTCGTAGCCACTGTTTCAGGCTGCCTTGGGGCAAAGCTCTGAGCCTGCCTCCGTGGAACTGTCGGAGGAAGCAGGAGACACAATCCCACCTCTCAATGTGCCAGTGTGGCATTTTGAATTTGCAGTAGGATGAGTAAGTTTATTTTCTCTGAGACTTTAATGCGACCATGTGCTACAAGTACGGAGTGTTATCAGAATTGCTATTATAGCTGCAGCTTCGATAATGCAGAAGAATCAGCTATATGCCATAAAAATATACTTTCCAAGAATATGACAATGATCTCTATTGTTGGGAAAGTGGGGGGCAGTCCATGTTTCCTGCCATGGCAAATAACTAGAAGGTTGGCCTCCTGAATGGACACTGAAACTGCAGCTGTGTAATATCTCCAAACAAAATCCGTGTCAAACTGGCTTTACTTCCATAGGATCAGTCTCCATATTTTCTTTAGCTTCTCTGCCATAGCATATGTAGATGCCATTTTCATTCAACTTTGTAGTTTGAACAAATGGATTCTCATTTTTCTCAACAGTATTGAGCAGAAGGGGGAGGCAGGGAAGTATGAAGTGTGCCTGTGAACAGGCTGTCTCATACACACATCCCGTGAGCTGGAAGACACTAGGGAGAAGGATGAATCCTTTTCATGGGAGATGTGTGTTTTCCAGGTTGCTGGCATCATCTCTGCTGGGATTGTGATGATCGCCATTGTTGCCCTGGGGAAGCTTCTGGAACCCTTGCAGAAGGTATAACCCTGCTTCTCTGCATACCGATTACATAATTTCCCTTTACTACTCTGCTACCAGAGAAATAACAGGAGATTTAAAAATCATCACATGGAAAACCATTCCCTGAATAACACAGCCTTCTCTGTCTCTCTTGGCAGTCGGTCTTGGCAGCTGTTGTAATTGCCAACCTGAAAGGGATGTTTATGCAGGTGTGTGACGTTCCTCGTCTGTGGAGGCAGAATAAGATTGATTCTGTAAGTTGCCTACCAGCTGTTTTTATCTGAAATAAGATTTGGTTCTTATATGCTTCCTGCCATATCCCTATATTCCCCCATCCCCTAAGTCTTACTTGCACTTTGGGAACCCCAGAGGAGAAATTAGAATTGTGTGGATAAATCAAAACCATGAAATCTTCCATGTGAACTGCATTTTGTTCCTGTATCTCTGGGAAGGTCAGTTTCCAGCAAGAATCCCATATGAGGCTCAGTCATACACTTTTGGCCTTCTAAAAACAAAAACAAACAAACAAACAAAATGTTTAAACACCCTAGTTTAGAAGGACAAACAACATACAAAACAATGCAAAAATAAAATACAAAATGTAAAAGCCCATGCTGACTTTGACTCTGACTAACATAACCTTCACAACTATTCTGAGAAACTAAAAATCAGAAGCTAAATCCTTCAGAGTTCCTCTCTAATTTAAACCATAAAAAGAATGAGAAGACTTCCTACATATTGATATGGAAAAATTTCCAAGACAAATCGTTAAGTGAAAAAGAGACCAGAATAGAAATGCTGGGGAAAAGCACAGACACAGGCAGAAATAAAAGCGGATACACGGAGGGAGGGAGGTTGGGAATGGGTGGAGAAGGGGAGGGTTGTGAGCAAGAGTTTTTCCCTTGTTAATGATGATTCCCTTCTGAACCATGCAAATATATTAGCTGTTCAAAAATTTAGAAATAAATAAAATGAGACAGTTGGTCTTAATTGGGAAGTCCAATTTCTACAGCCACGTAAATATGAAATACATGAAGTCACAATATTTTTTAAAAGCTGTGATTTGGCCAGGCACAGCGTCTCAGGCCTGTAATCCCAGCACTTTGGGAGGCAGGAGCACTTGAGCAAAGGAATTTGAGACCAGCCTGGGTAACACAGTGAGACCTTGTCTCTACTACAAATAAAAAATAAAAAATTAGCCAGGTGTGGTGGTGTGTACCTGTGGGTAATCCCAGCAACTCGGGAGGCCGAGGCAAGAGGATCACTTGAGCCCAGAAGATGGAGGCTGCAGTGAGCTATGATGGTGCCACTACACTCCAGCCTGGGCAACTGAGAATGTGACCCTGTCTCAAAAGAAAAAAAAAAGCTGTGATTTGTTTGTGGATAATTGATTTTATTTGTACAGGTAGTTATCACATGATGGTACCTGATACATTAATATAATTCTTTTCATTTCTATTTTTTCTCTAGATTATCTGGGTGTTTACATGTATAGTGTCCATCATCCTAGGGCTGGATCTTGGTTTACTAGCTGGCCTTATATTTGGACTATTGACTGTGGTCCTGAGAGTTCAGTTGTGAGTAACAGAAAACCCAGATTTCCTATATGCAGACAACACACCCTGCGCTTTCTTACGCCATTTTGAATGTAGTGAAATCACTTTCTTTCATTATAGTTACTGTATATTGAGCGCTTCTGTGAATTAAGCATGCAGTGTTCTACAGACATACTTAATCTTCAAAAAAAGCCTATGAATCAGTTTTATTAGTCTCATTCTACAGGTGAGAAAAGAGAAATTCAGAAAGGGTAACAAGCACCTCTAAGATCCCATAGCTAGTACACGGCAGAGCTAAGATTTGAACCTATGCACCTAGTCATGTGCTCCACTGCTGTGCTCTTCTTTCAGTCATGGTAAGACCAAAAGGTACATAGTTTAGCCAAAGGCTGAGGCTGTTTTGTAGTTTCTTCTTTAAATGAGATGAAGAATGTGAGGCGCCGGACCCCAGGCTTGGAACAAGACAGCTGCTATATATTATAGTTCATTTTCTTTTTTTAATGCTAGTAACCAAAAGTTATATAACCCAGAACAGGAGGACTTTAAAATAGCTGATGACAGCCAAAATTCATTCAAATCTGTCATACAACCAATAAGGCATATAACACAATTATGTGAAGGAAACAATTAGCTCGTATGCAGAGTGAAGGCAGCAAAGACATGATTTAAATAATGGAAAACAGCCTGTGAGGGAAGGTGAGTGGCCTGAAGGTGGTTTTTGGTTGGTTTTGTTTTGACTCTAGAGAGGCATTAGTGAAGCGCCCTCCTGGGCCTAGAGGGGAATAGCCTCTCCCTCCTCAAAGTGTCCATCGTCTTTCCAGACTTCTGGCCTCTGCTCTGCCTGTGCTTGGGCCGTGAAGGAAAAAGACACCTGGAAAAACATCAAGATACACGTCATCAGCTTAGCATCAGCTCACCTGTCCTGTTCCACCAGCCAGTTCTTCTTGCCCTCCTTCCCTACCTTGGCTTATTGGTGCCTGCCCAAAAGGCTTGTGTTTTCTTCCTCAGCACCCTAAAAATGATTGGCCAAGGGTCTGAGAAAGTTTTCAAGCTCCCAAAGTACCCAATTTGCTGCTAGGAGACATCTCCGAAAGCCCCCTTAGAAGATGCTGTCTCTCATGTATATGCCTCCGTGTCTATTTTTTCTTGTGTGGGTGCGGCTGGGAAAGAAGGGTTTTACAGAGAGAGATTAGCTTATGAACTTTTAAGTTAAAAATCAGCACAGCCCTACAAGCCAGGGAGAAACTGATGGCACATTTTAGCTGCTAGTTTGATATCTAGGGTTTTAGCCAATGAAAAGCAGCATCCTCCACAGTATTTAATTTCCAGAAATTGTCATGCTGATCCAGAGAGCACAATGCTGAAAGTACACTAAACAGATACTCTTTCTTCAGGAATTGTATTTAGCACGTCTCTAGTCACACATGAAGAATCACGGAACTTATCTGATTGCATCAGGAAGAGGAAATCACAGTGTGGTTGACAGGAAAGACTTATTTCTGGTCCTCCCAGTCTCTTATTTCTATAAAAAGGGATGAAGTCACAAAGAAGAGCCAGGCACTGGAAGACCCAGGGGTTAAAGACAGAGGCTGTGCTGCCCTTTACTTCCAGGCCTTTTCTTGTTTCTCTTAACCCCCGTTTTCTTAACAATACAAATCAGGATAACGCTGATGACCTTTCAGGGTTATGGCAGGAATTAAGTAAGATTTCACATGCGTGAAAGCTCTTTGCTTATCCTATAACGTGTGGTGCACGTGCAAGTATGATGCTCATTATTTCTCTCAGCCATCAGAAGAGAGGCACAGTTTCTCCCCTCCCCTGCCGATTCCACACAAACACCAGCTGTTCATTTCAGAGTTAGCTACAGGAAAATGTCATCTGCAATAAAGACAGAGTCCAAAACACCAGAATGATGCGCTCTTTAGTAGCTGTTGTTTTTAACTTTTTATTCCAAAATACGGCTGTTCCAAAAAATCTTGACCTTGATTTTTTTTCTTCTAGTCCTTCTTGGAATGGCCTTGGAAGCATCCCTAGCACAGATATCTACAAAAGTACCAAGAATTACAAAAATGTAAGTGCCTTTGTGAGACATTTGCTGGACTTGGGATTACTAGCCTGAAGTTTCAGCAGCTCCATGTTAGGTACAAGGTAGCCAAGGGGAGAAATGCCTGTTGGGAAAGTCTGTTAGCCCACAGGGCACAGGGAGTGTCACAAAAACTTTTGATCCAAAATGCCTTCTGACAGCCATGGTTTATATGAATTTTGTCCATGCTAGCTGAATGTCTTTTTTTTTTTAGATGGAGTCTCACTCTGTCAGCCGGGCTGGAGTGCAGTGGCACGATCTCAGCTCACTGCAGCCTCCGCCTCCTGGGTTCAAGTGACTTTCTTGCCTCAGCGTCCCGAGTAGCCGGGATTACAGGCAGGTGCCACCAGGCCTGGCTAACTTTTGTATTTTTAGTAGAGATGGGGTTTCACCATGTTGCACAAGCTGTTCTCAAACTCCTGAGCCCAAGTGATTTGCCCATATTGGCCTCCCAAAGTGTTGGGATCACAGGTGTGAGCCACCGCACCTGGCCAGCTGAATGTCATTTTGATATAAAACCGTTGTAAGAGGAATTTAAAAATAATAGGCAATGAGGTTATTTCTAAATGTTCAACCAAAATTTTATTATCTGTTATGTAATTCTTATCTTCTGTAAGATTTTTTTTACTGAGTTCTAACAAGAGATGATCAAGTTCTCTATGACCAAGACCTTACTATTTGACACTTTGCTTTATCCTTGGAATTAGGAGAAATAATATATGACACAGGAAATGAAAAACAAAGAAATTAAACATCCCATTGATGGGCTTGTGTCACCTGCAAATAAAATTGCTTAGTGATAACCAGGGGAAACAAAGATAAAAAAGCAGAGAAAGTACATGAAGGAAATACAAAGATAGCAATAATAATAATAATGTGAACCCTAGGAAGTTGTAGTCTAATTTTACCTTAACATTACAAAACTGTTGGATACTGAACCTGGGATTTCAGTAGCTGCTACTTAATTTATTTCTGCAATCTTTCTCTTATATCGAGCCAAGTGCCATTAAGAGCTAAAATGATTTAGAGATTTCTTTGGCTTTGGGGCAGGGAACTCTAATCTGAGTTAGGGAATTCTGACTTCTAGGCTCCATCTTTGTGAGACTTTGCCCAAGTCATTCAGCCTCTCCGGACCTCAGTTTTCTCATCTGAAGGAGCTAGACTAAAATTGCTGTTTCCTGAAGACTAGAAAAGGCTATGATTCTATGATTCATGGGTTCTATTTTGGATGTGGCCATGGTATATCAGGGTGAGAACAGCAGATGATGTCATAGGCCTCAGTTCTGCCAATGCCCTTGGTTTCGCTGTTTTTGTTTGCTCCTTTTAAAGAATGTTAGCAAAATCAGGGAGGTCAGTGGTATGAACTTCTGGCAAATCATGGCGCTGTTCTAAGCTTCAGTTTCTTTATCTGAAAATCAGAGAATTGAATAAATTGCTTTCTAAGGCCCTTTCTAACTTTGACCTTCTGTGAGACTGTAGAGGTCAAAGAGTTTTTGTAACCTATTACCTCCTAGCTGGGATGAAGCCCCTATTCAAGAAAAGTTGAAGAGGCTGGGCACAGTGGCTCATGCCTTGTAATTCCAGCACTTTGAAGGCTGAGGAAGGCGAATCACTTGAGGTCAGAAGTTCAAGACCAGGCTGGCCAATGTGGTGTAACTATCTCTACTAAAAATGCAAAAATGAGCCAGGTGTGGTGGTGGCACCTGTAATCCCAGCTACTTGGGAGGCTGAGGCAGGAGAATCACTTGAACCGAGGAGCTGGAGGTTGCAGTAAGCCAGGATTGTGGCACTGTACTCCAGCCTGGGCAACAGAACAAAACTCCGTAAAAAAAAAAAAAGAAGGAAAGGAAGGAAGGAAGAAAGGAAAGAGAAAGAAAGAAAGAAAGAAAGGTAGGTTGAGTGCTGCAGCCCAGCTCCTCTGAGCAACTGTGATCTGGCTTCTTGCTAAATAGCTAGAAATGTAATTAAATACCTGAGGCCTGAAATTATTTAACCTCAGACAATTTCTTTTAATGCCAGATTGAAGAACCTCAAGGAGTGAAGATTCTTAGATTTTCTAGTCCTATTTTCTATGGCAATGTCGATGGTTTTAAAAAATGTATCAAGTCCACAGTAAGTATTTTATCCCTAGAAATTTGTTTTCTAACCTCTTTTGAGACTTCATTCATTCTACAGGTATTTATTGGGCTCCAACCAGGAATAGGCCCTAGACCTTCTTCCCTTTGTGTAGGGCAATGAGAATTAAAATATAATATCCTTGCCCTCAAATAATTTACAGTCTCTTCGGGGATTTAAAAAAACACATATGTTAAAATCCAGGTAGCAATAACTATGCCAGACAAAAAATTAGAGTTGTTTCTAGGCAGAATTTGAGTAAGTTCCAAGTAAGGAGTATAGACAATTGAGAGTTCATAGAAGGAAGAGATCCAGGTTAGTTGGACTAACAGGCTTTGTGTGGCAGTTAGCGGAAGGAAAGAAATCATGTCAGGTGCTTGAAAACTATGTGAGCTGAGAGACAGTGGAAATATGTATTGGAGGTAGGGTTGCCCAGTTACAGCAAAGAGTAAAAAATATTAGTGAAATAAATAAGTAGAAAATTCTGGTACTGAATGCCACGCTATGCTTTGAACTTGGAGTTTGCCTCTAAATCAGTGTTTTTCTAAGTGAGTTTCTAAGTTTTCTAAGTGTTTTTCTAAGTGAGTTCCAGGGCAGACTGATTCAGAGGAATGTTCACAGAGGAATGTTCACAGAATATGTAACAAAAGGGCTCTGTGATACCAAGGGAATTTGGAAAACACAGACTTAAAACTAAAGAGGTTTTTTTTTTTTTTTTTTTTTTTTCCTGTTTTGTCTTTTACTGCCTTCCCTGAGCTTCTGGGTAGGAGTAGGGTAGCCTGATAGTAGAGGGAGATCTACTCCATTGGATTTTACAATTTCTTTTTTGGCAGGCTATCTCAAGGAATTATACCCTTTGAGAAATAGCCTTTCCAGATAACAGTTGCCATTAGTAAGCTTTAGATGCCAGGCATTTTAAGTAACTTGACATTTATTTCCAAAGGTTGGATTTGATGCCATTAGAGTATATAATAAGAGGCTGAAAGCACTGAGGAAAATACAGAAACTCATAAAAAATGGACAATTAAGAGCAACAAAGGTGAGACAACACCTTTCTTTTCCCCCTTAAATTCTTTTCTTTCCCTGATGAGAGCAGGTCTAAAATTAAGTGTATCCCCTTTAGTACCCAGATGTGTATGAACAAATGACATGTATGTATCAAAGAAAAACTGAGCTACTCTTGTAGGCAAGAGGGAATGGAAGGGAATGAATAAAATCAGCAGCACTGCCTGGAAACACGGGATGTGATTTTTTCCCCACCATGGACAGCATCTGCATTATTTTTACTGAAAGGAACAAAGTGAGTGCAAATTCAATGCCAGAAAACTACTTGCCATAGAAGGCAGTAAGTCCATAAAGTTTTGGAGCTATTAACTTGTACTCAGACTCTCTGGCCAATGGCAAAGTTCCATAATCTTCCAGAAATCAAAAGTTTCCTGGCTCCTCTGTTCTCCCACTTTTCTTCCTAGACAATGTCAAAGTTTGGGCTGAGGTGAAACTCATCCTTAAGAATTCATCTCGACTTTTTGCTTACCAAGGAACAGTGTGTAGGACTTTCAAATAATTCGATATGAATGGCTGAAAGACAGTTCAAATCTTTGACAATGAAGTTAACAGTGTTTTCTTTGTTAGAATGGCATTGTAAGTGATGCTGGTTCAACAAATAATGCTTTTGAGCCTGATGAAGATATTGAAGATCCGGAGGAACTGGATATCCCAACCAAGGAAATAGAGATTCAAGTGGATTGGAACTCTGAGCTTCCAGTCAAAGTGAACGTTCCCAAAGTGCCAATCCATAGCCTCGTGCTTGATTGTGGAGCTATATCTTTCCTGGACGTTGTTGGAGTGAAGTCACTGCGCGTGGTAAGGTTCTGGTTTTCTGAATTATATATTTGGAGCTTTGGCTATAGTAAAATGATATGGGTTGTCCAGTATTGCAACAGGGCAAATGCATGCGCTTTGTAATTTTTCTAGGTGAATGCCTTTGTAAAAAAAAAAATAGTGTAATATTTTAAAGCATAGGCTCTGGAGCCAGACTGCCACTAGCTTCACCACTTACTAGGAGTATGACCCTGGGCAAGTTGCTTAATCTGTCTATATCTTGTTTCTTCAACGGTAACATGGAGGTAATGGTAGTATCTACCTTCATAGGTTGTTACAAGGATTAAATAAAATCATAGATATAAGGCGTTTAGAAGAGTATCTGGTTCAGGCCGGGCACAGCGGCTCACTCCTGTAATCTCAGCACTTTGGGAGGCTGAGGCGGGTGGATCATGAGGTCAGGAGTTCAAGACCAACTTGGCCGATATGGTGAAACCCCGTCTCTACAAAAAAATACAAAATTAGCTGGGCGTGGTGGCGCATGCCTGTAGTCCCAGCTGATCGGGAGGCAGAAGAATTGTGTGAACCTGGGAGGCAGAGGTTGCAGTAAGCTGAGATCACACCACTGCACTCCAGCCTGGGCAACAGAGTGAGACTCTGTCTCAATCAATCAATAGTAGAAGAGCATCTGGTTCATAGATACTCCTCAGCCAATTCACATTTATTATGTTTTATCTTTCTGAGCACACAGAATATGAAAAGAAGAAAATGGGCAAAAGTTGTTAAGTATTACATTTCTATTTGTTATATTAACAGCAACAGGATAAGGAATACCAGGTACACGGTAGGACTGGAAAAGCCCCGCATTATTAAGAGGTTAGAGTAGGAAGCAGATCAGGCATCTGGAAGGTCAAAGCAAGAGTTGAGAAGTATGCAGGATAGAAACGTTAATGATATCAGAGACCAGTTATGCAAGCTGAAGTTCATTAATTCTTTCAACAAATAGATGTGAAATGCTTAATAAGTGCTAAGCACTCTGCCAGGCACAAGAGATTAGTGATGAAGTAAACACAGTTTCTACCTACATGGGACTTAGCAGTCTGGAGGAGAAGGCAAACATTAAGTCATCTTACAAATAAAAACTGTAATAAATGCTCCAAAGAAGACGAATAGGACATCAGCTGAAGCACCAAGTTTAGGTGAAGTTTCAGGTAGGTATCAAGAGGGTCAGGCAGAAAAGTGAGCAGGTTCAAACCACCAACAATCAGATGTAATAATATAAACCTGACTCCTAACTGAGGCTCAGCTTAGCTTGGGCTTCTTCACTACCTCTGTAAGCACAGGAAATGATTCCAGGATGTGGGTACTAGGCAGGTAAGGTAGAGAAGTGATTATGCTTGGCAAAAGAGTATGAGAATATGCTGACAGGTTCTGTTCTGATTCTCTTAGCAGATTTTGTTATTAGCTCATTTGAAAACACTCTTGTTCTTTGTTGTACATTTCAATCTAAGCATTGGCCGAGATCCATTGTAGATTTTATTGGCCAGGGGGTTTACTGAATTACTTCTGGGGAGGGTCTTAACATATTTAATGCCAGAATATTTACCAAACAACAAATATTTACTTTCAAATATTACAATGACAGTTATGAAAGCTAAAGAAGACTCCAAACTTTATATTCGAACAGAGGTCTTGATTTGTTTTCCTTCATAATTTTCAAATTCTCTTTTATTATTGACCATGGATCTGTGTCTTGACTTTTTTAAATTAAAATTTTATTTTGACATGATTGTAAATTCACATGTAGTTGTAAGGAATATTATTTAGATCCTAGGTACCCCTTACCCAGTTTCTCCCAGCGAGTAACATCTTGTAAAACTGTAGTATAAAATCACAGTCAGGACACTGACATTCAAAACAAAAGCCTTGACCTTTAGGTCAGTTGTAATATTTTGAATCAGATGAGCATAGCCACAACTGTATCTCTTCTCCCATCAGTAGGGGCTATTTTTTTTTTTTTTTTGAGATGGAGTTTCACTCTTGTTGCCCAGAATGCAGTACAATGGCGCAGTCTCAGCTCACTGCAACCTCGGCCTCCCAGGTTCAAGCAATTCTGCCTCAGCCTCCTGAGTAGCTGGGACTACAGGCATGCACCACACACCCGGCTGATTTTGTATTTTTAGTAGAGATGAGGTTTCTCTATGTTGGTCAGGCTGATCTCGAATTCCTGACTGCAGGTGATTTGCCTGCCTTGGACTCCCAAGTACTGGGATTACAGGCATGAGCCACCACACTCGGCCTAACAGGGGCTATATTAAGAAGCCTCTTGAACTCTCTTCTTTCTACAAATGTTCATTTAGCAGCTCCTTGCTATCAAATGCTGTGCTATTGAGCACTGGATGTTGCCATCTCTTGATATATAATCCTATTTGTACCATTACTGTAGGTTGAAAACCTTTCCTTAAAGTCCTGATTAACCATTGAAAGTAATGATATTTCTCCTGAGCAAGTAACTGAATGCTACTGAATTATAGGTAAAGTTATTCATTGCTACAAACTCTCCATTTTTATTTTTAGATTGTCAAAGAATTCCAAAGAATTGATGTGAATGTGTACTTTGCATCACTTCAAGGTAAATACATATGTCTATATATCCACCTGTAAGACTTTCCCCTAAGCTCTTTATCCTACCTGGAACTGTGGGCACATTATGTCTGAAGGCCTTTATTTTTTCTTTTAAAGATCTCTATTGTCATCATTTGCAATTCTAGAATCTGGCAATGCTTCATTCCATAAAATAGAATAAGTGTTTTAATGAACGAAGTGGACGAGGTTGATTTTATAGACAGAAAAGGCTAAAGGAAGCAAAAGCAAACAAGGAATATATTAGTCCTTTCAAAGTTACTTTTCTTGTAAGTAAGGGACAGCGAGACAGAACAATAGGAAAATAATGGATTAGTTAACATGAGGTCATGTCAGGATACTTTTTTGTATAAGGATTATTGCAGAGGAAGCTTCATTATTATGCCAACTGGAAATTTAAACTGGCCTGTCTTGGGAAATTTGCTGTTACCCCTCTTTCCTGATTTCTTTAAAGGTCAGATAACAACTTAGTTTAGGTTTGATGACTTGAAACTTTAGCATGAATGACTCCATTTTGATTTTTAGTCTTGTCGGTTGGGGCCTAGTGCAGGAGCTTAGTCTAAAACAATGGCCTTTTATTTTTATTTTTTATCTTACTATGTGCTTTGCATGACCCCAGGATGGGCACAGCTGCTTGGTCCCTAAGCCACCAAAGGTTGCTTTACTTCTTTGTTCTGGCTGCTGGGAGCCACAAAGCTCTGGGTGGGCAAAGCTCAAGGGGAGTAAAACAATGGCCTTTCCCATTTTTAATGGATGATTTTACCCCTTTTGATCAGGCTCTCACCTAGGTGAGAGTTAGCAAAATGTAGGAGATCGGCGCTACTCTGTTACCATCATTTTGGGTTTCTGGTCTCAGGAAGTCATGTATAGTTACAGTGCCCTCTTATTATCATGCATTTCTCTGAGTTTTTGTTTTTTCAGAGAGAGACCACTTGATGTCTGACAGATGGCTATAATGGAAACATTTAAAACTTTGGGAGGGTATAATGTACAGGAAGACTGCTATTATGACCATCAGGAAGATAACACCAAGGGTTTATAGTATGCTCCTTAGCCAGGGTTCCCATGAACCAAAGCAAATAAAATTGAATAGACAGATGAGGAGTCTATCTGTTTTAACCAAGAAGTCATTATAATACCTGATGTATTTATATATATGCAACAAGAAAGGTCACCAACAGCACAGATTCTTCCTTGTTAAGTTAGCAGGTAAGCTAGCATTCCACGACTGGTTTAAATGAAAGCAGTAAGTGTAAGTTATCCAAAGAAGCTACTGGCTGTGAAATTTTAACTACAGCACTATCCTGCCAAGTGAAAGAGGTAGGTACACGTAAGGGAAAATTAAAAGGAATAAGCACCTTATGATAGGGAGTCTTGTTCTGACAGTCTTGGAGCCGCTACAGCATGAAGTTGGCAACTTCTTGTTTTGGTTTGCAGTTTTATTGTCTCTAGTCATGGCATCCAGCATTCTGATGAACCCTCTGTGTGGCCCACACTGTAAACATGAGATTCATCTCTTGAAATGTGTGCGGAGTTGCTCAGCTTCAGCTTATAGAGCTTCAGGAACTGAGTAGTTCTTGGTCTTCATTGGAGTGTTGTAGCCCAATATTAGTGAAAGCTAAAAGAATTAAGAATCCAGTTCATTCTACAGGTCGATAGTGAAAACTCATAAACATTGAACAGGGCTACAATCTAAGAACAGTTGCACTATGCTTTTCTTTTGAACCGTATTTTTTTTCTGTAGTCACCTCTATTTCTATCAAAGACAATCATAGTTAGACCAATTTGTTTACAAAATAAGTTTAGTCTCAAACTTGGCCTGATTGATTATTTGCACAATATAGCAAGAATAACTACATAGGTGACTCCTTTTAAATTTGCTCTGCCAAGCCAGGTGAGGTGATGCATGCCTGTATTCCCAGCTACTTGAGGGAGGACAAGGTGGGAGGATGGCTTGAGCCTGGGAATTCAAGGCTACAGTGCACTATGACTGTGCCTGTGCATATCCACTGCACTATAGCCTGGGCAGCACAGTGAGACCATGTCTCTAAAATATAGTTGCTTTGCTAGAAATTTTGACAAGGAATCTCAGATTGGACTTTTTAAAACTTCTTGATGCTGTGAAGTCAAACCAGGGCAGACATTAGACTTTGCCTGATGTATCTAATATCTTGAAGTTACTGGGTCTCCTAGTAAGGGACAACTTTGTATTCACTCACTATAATGTTAGAAGCCCTTGAAGCCAGGAATTCTGTGTACATTTTCAGATATGATATTCTAGTCAAAGCCTTGATAACATAACCAATGTTTTCCAATTTTATTCTATT
Organism: Cacajao melanocephalus; assembly: GCA_963573385.1. NCBI lineage: Eukaryota > Metazoa > Chordata > Mammalia > Primates > Pitheciidae > Cacajao > Cacajao melanocephalus. The sequence continues at coordinate 25,573 of CAUYLG010037538.1, forward strand.
AAAAAAATAGATTCTAATTGAACTTTTATGTAAATAATCATATTGCCATAAAAACAAGAATACTCTTGAAGAGTTTCCAAATTCTAGAATGATCAGGTAGAGAGGAAAAGCAAATGTTTCAATTTTTGTTTATGAAAGTTTGCTTAACCTGGGTGGGTGTGCTGGCTCACGTCTGTAATCCCAGCATTTTGGGAGGCCAAGGCAGGCAGATTGCTTTGAGCTCAGAGTTCGAGAGCAGCCTGGCAACATGGTGAAACCCACTACAAAAAATATAAAAAATTAACTGGGTGTGGAGGCTGAAGCTAGAAAATTACCTAAGCTAGGGAAGCAGAGGTTGCAGTGAGCCCAGATGACGCCATTGCACTCCAACCTGGGTGACAGAGACCCTGTCTCAAAAATAAAAAAAAAAGAAAGAAAGAAAGAAAAAAGTATGCTTGACCAAATGGCTGTAAACTACAGATAGCTTTAAAAAACTTTTTTTTCTGTAAATCTGGAAAACAAACGTTAAAAGAACCAGCAATGTTTCAAATAAAAAAGCCATAAAACCCATAATTCTTCTTCATCAGTGGATGTAATTAATTCTTGCTCTGTTTGATCTTGGCTGGCAGCTTAATTCCATCCAATGGTAAAATTCAAAGTTATTAGAAACCTGTATTTGTCAGAGTTTTTTTCATTCTTCCCATATAACTCTTTGAAGTCACAGCACTTTAGAATTACAATGGCTTACACAGAGCTTTCAGAAAAAGTATCATAACAAAACAAGTAACTGTGGACAACAGGACTTACAGCAGCTATATTTAAAGATCCGATGAGAGTTACCCAATTGACCAGGATATTTGGTTATTTCTGTGGCACACAACAACTTAAAATAACCAAAATTATGACTGGTAGCATTTATACCAAGACATATCACATTTCTAGGAATGTTATATAATTTTGGAACATATTAATAACGCATCTATATAAATACAGCTCAAAGAATGTTAAACACCATTTCTTAATTTAATAATGCTTCCCATATGATTTAACATATCAGATAAGGCCAGTTGGTTTAACGTCTCTCTTTTACAGATTCTTTGAGAAATTCCAGGGTCCTCTGGAACATCTCACAGTTAGTTCAAGGTCAAAAAGACTTCATTTTGATTTTTGAGAAGTTTGTCAAATACCAAAGGTTTAAAACATTTGATCAAAATAGGATCACAGGTCAAAAAACAGGATCAAAGTGACAAAAGAGTTCAAAGACACAAAGCACAACAAGAGTTACCTTGATGAAATGTGAAATCCCTGTTTTCTAGGCCAGCTATCTAGAAGATAAAGAAAAACCTCTCACAATTTTCTATTAAGAGAAAACCAGTGGTCTGAGAAAACTCTATTGTTTCAACTCATGGGCCCAAACTTTAGCCTTGCATCAGTTTAATATTTTTGCTTTAATACGAATGCTCAATTTTTAGAAAAACTTACAAATAATTCCCCTCTAATTTTAGCCAACTTGATCACATAATTTTTTAATGATATTTATCTTCTACAAACTTTCTACAACTTGCTTAAACCTTCGTTTTGTCCAATGCTTCCTTTTTTAAAATTGGCATTATACCTTAGGACAAAGATTTACTTTTTTTCCCCCCTTATCATTTGACCATATAAAGTTCTCTCCTGTGCAAAAGAAAAAATTACTCTCTTTTCAGTTTTCTTTTTTCTTCATACTTGTAAATTTTTCCCACATCTTTCCTACCTACTGATTCCTTTCTGCCTTGTTTTGATTTTCTTCCTAAGTCCATATTTAGAAACAGCCTTTACATAACCTCCAATTGCCAAGCTAGAGTTAAGATTTAAATAAATAAATAGGCTGGGCATGGTGGTTCACATCTGTAATCCCAGCACTTTGGGAGGCAAAGGTCAGAGGATCACTTGAGGCCAGGAGTTGGAGACCAACCTCAGCAACATGGCGAGATCCTGTCTCTATTATTATTTTTTTTTAAAAAGAAAAAGTGTAAAAACTCTGAGAACATTTTTGAATCCAGAAAGATATTACTTCCAATTTGTGCCACAGAGCTGGTAATGTACGGAAATGTGTGTCTTGACAGTGGTGGCGGGGGGCGGGGGGGATACTGACAATGGGGGGATATTGTTATGAGGATCCTGAGCAGAGCTGAAGATGACTTAGATTCCTTAGAACGAGAGGATTCTCAAGGGTGTGAGTCTCTGTATCTGTCTCCATGTGAATGTGTATGTATAGGAAAATGCTAATGCTCTAGCAGCAGAGCCCAAGACAAAGATTCTTGTATAAGTGATTTATTGAGAGTACACCCGAGGAAATTTATGAAGCAGTGAGAAGAGCAGGATAAGGAAGGGGAAGAAGCCGGTCAAAGACATGGTTTTTGAAGTTCAGCGTAGATCCCCGATTTTACAGAGAGCACCACACAGGAGGAGCACCACCACCTTGAGGCACGGGGGCCTGCCTTTTCCCCCGTATCAGTCAGTCAGTGGCTGCAGGCCAGCCATGTGTAGGGGTGGAACCTCCCAGTTGTCTTGTTTATTTGAGACAGGAACTTGTACTGTCACCCAGTCTGCAGTGCAGTCGCACAATCGTGGCTCACTGCAACCTTGAACTCCTGGGCTCAAGTGATCCTCCGACCTCAGCCTCCTGAGTACCTGAGACTACAGGTGCACACAACCATACCTGGCTAATCTTTGCAGTTTTTTGTAGAGATGGGGTTTCACCATATAGCCCAGACTGGTCTTGAACTCCTGGGTTCAAAGTGATCCGCCCTCCTCGGCCTCTCAAAGTGCTGGAATTACAGGCTCAGTCCTCTTTGGATGACACAGCCCCCATTGGGCAAGGGAAAGTCTCCAGACAAGGGCCCAGCTGTGAAACATTAGCAGCCAGGCCCACAGCAGCAGGAGGATGGATACACTGGCTTGGCCAAAGGGACATGATTGTGCATCAAGGTTGACTACAACCAGTTATGGGGTAACCATTCTATATGCTACTGGAAAAAAAAAAAAACTCAGTCAATTCAGAGCTGGGTCACATTTTGGATATGAGAAAAAAAATAAATAAAAGGAGGAGCTACAAAAACTTACTATAGCTTGATGCTTAAACATTTATTTTCTTAGCTGGGCACCGTGGGGTGTGCCTGTAGTTCTGGCTACTTGGGAGGGTGAGGTGGGGGGATCTCTTGAGCTTGGGAGGTGGAGGTTGCAGTGAGCAATGATTGTGCCACCGCACCCCATCCTAGGCAATAGAGTGAGACAGAGACAAAAACAAACAAAAAATTTCTTTTCCTAGAAATTAACGAAACATTGTGTCTTTCTTTTCAAGATCATGTGATAGAAAAGCTGGAGCAGTGCGGGTTCTTTGATGACAACATTAGAAAGGACACATTCTTTTTGACGGTCCACGATGCTATACTCTATCTACAGAACCAGGTGAAATCTCAAGGGGGTCAAGATTCCATTTTAGAAGCGGTAAATATTTAACTTTTCTACAGATGTATCTTTCCTGAACTATCACAATTTCTATTAATGGCAGACATTACACAAATCTAGTGTAGCTGTTGGATTTTAAGCTATCTACATAACTTCTTGGAGCCTCAGTTTTTTTCATCAGTAAAACAGAAGTAAAAACATTAAACTTGCTGGGTAGATATGAAGACTAAATAAGATAGTTTACAGGAAATAACCTGTTAGTACCCAGTACTTAATAGTTCAACAATATGTAGGTTTATTAATAAAAGTGGGCATTAGCTATAATGCCTTTTTAGAATACTGAATCTTGGATCTTCTGTGATCTGTGATTTGTGTACATAAATGCCACTTAAACACTTAGCAATCTGGAAAACCTTGAATTATAAATGTCTTTAAACAGGATCCATCAGGCCATAAGTGATTTTTGAAAAAGAAATTTAAAAATCAAGCCGCGAATAAGCCTGGGGTTAATTTTCTCTACAAAATAGAATAGGCCCTGATGGGAGGCCTCATGGCTTTACAGTAGCGTGTCTGACTACAGAATAGGCCTTGATTTCCTACGGGTGTTATTTTGTTAATTTTCCTGTCAAATACCCAGAAGAGGTGAGCATTCTGGTCTGGTTCATTGGGCTTGGCCTAATGATGCGTCTGGTGGTACAAGAAGCTCATTTCTCACAGTGAATTTAGGAAACTGAAGCAAATACCTCTCAAGATATAATAACAATAATGATTCTAGTGACATCCTGGATATTTTAAATTGCTTCCCATTATTTTAAAAATAGAATAAGTAGGTCCTTATTGTAGATTGGCAGTTGACTGAAGAAAAACTAACTTAGGAAACGATATTATATTATTGTTTTTAGCCACTGGTAGTGGAGAGATTGTTCGATTTAATGTTCCTTGGCAAAATACTAGTCTTAACTACCAAGCTGGGCTCTTTAATACTAAAAAGGAAAAAAAGGAGTAAAGCTACAAATCTGAAGAAAAAAACTGCTTATTGTTGAAAATTCATAAACCTTTTATATCCAACTTAAAATTCTCTAACCCATAGGTGACAAGAAAGCAGAATCATATGAAGTATCTTTAAGAGACCCACATTAAAAGTAAAATAGAACCAAGATATCAAGTTCTCTCTCAACATGAAAACAGTTACTTTGTATATACCCATTCTTATTTAAGATCTTAGGCCATGAATGTCATAAAAACCACTAACCAAAAGTGCACCTACTAGGTTAGAGTCAATCTTGTTTGCAATGAGGGAGGCATTGTGAGTAGCTGGGATGGATTTTTTTTTTTTTTGACCCTAAACAAACAGACTGAGCATTACAAAAGTGGGTTGGACATTCCTGGTGGCCCGTGAGATCAAGAGGCTTATATTTCTGTGTTTTCTCAGGGTCTAGTACAAAGCTCTATACTTGGTAGGCAGGTGAATGATGATAAACCTCACCTGCAGCACTTCCCTTCAAGAAGAGCCCCTCTGTATCACAGATATTGTGACTGCAATGGCACAGCCCTTTTCCTGTCTCTTTATTTAACCATCACAGGACTATCTCAGGGCATGCCCAACTGGTAGTTAGACTTAGCCTCTACCTTTCCCATGATGTCATACCATTTGCACAGAGACTTAACCCTCTAATTCATTTTTATACTAGCAAAGAGAATAGGACTATTTGTGAGTTGAAAAGCAACTAAGTAGTATTTCAAAATGTCATTGTAGCCTGGATATGTATTTGGAGTTGCTTTGAAACTGTCCTTTTCTATGCAAAACACAAAGCCAAAATTGTTGTTGGTTTCCTCTGTGTAGAAGATTAAATTACATACTACCTCTAAAAGGTAGACCTTTTCTGAATAACCAACTTGGTCCGTCGACATTGGTTTCCATCTCCAATATAATTAATTTCCATCCAATTCAATTTGGCGCTGTTTATTGTCATCAGTCACAAGCTCTTCACTGTGCATTCACTGCACACTCAATGCTGTGCTAAGTGCTTTTAGCCATTGAGACATGCACTATTGACTGCTGAATCACTTAGGCAGAGGGGGTGACTTGTTAAGAGGCATACATGCAAGAAGGCTGGGGAAGAGAGCTGAAAAGGAGTTTAAACAATGGAGAACTATACAAATTGACCTTTGAATGTGTAAAAAATGATATATGGAAAGTTTTAGTTGGGAAATATAGAAGAACAAGACAGCTGAAGAGGATTCTGAAGGGTATAAAACATAGATGAGAAGCACCAGGAAGCTTCAAATCATTTTCAGTGGAGCATCAGGTGGGTTGATGCTATTCTGTTTTCACCCTGTGTTCTCTTTTTCAAGATCACTCTTATTCAAGACTGTAAAGATCCCCTTGAATTAATAGAAGCAGAGCTGACTGAAGAAGAACTTGATGTCCAGGATGAGGTATGATCATTTTCTTCTGAAGAAAATAATTTTGATTATATTTTGAATAATTAGCATAATACAAATAGTGATTATATCTGATTAAGAACTGTCAGGGAAAATAATTCCCCCAAATGCAAAAAAGGTGGCTTTGTAGAAGGGAAAAATAGAAAATAAGAGTTCTCCCTTGAAGACGTTAAGTACTTGGGGACCTTTTGTCCCAGGCATTTGGGGATAATCAGTGACTGGCAAGAGCCAACACGCTGCTCCTGATCTGACACCTACACCTCCTCATACTGCTCTTGCAGAGACGTATGGCCATGGGGTAGGGAAAAGATGAATAGAAGAAATTTCTGAGCCAGGAACTTCATCAGCCTCAGGAATAGTATGTGAAACCCCTATGAAACCCCTATGACCTTCCTTCATGTGACTGATAATGGCTTTAAAAACACACTCCCCTACCCTAGACTGATTCTGTGTATTTCAGATGCTCTTGTGGCATCAGACTGTTCCTAGGAAACTTGTCTGAACTTGTAGCATCTGAGTCAATTTTGCAGCTTCACCACTGGGTAAGAGGTGACACTGAAGGAAGATCCTAAAATTGTAAAAAGTTGAAAGATTTCTTAGAATCAAGCAGTCTAACATTCTATCCCACGCAGAAATCCTTCCTGCACCATCCTTGGTGAATGTTCATTCAGCTTTTACATGAACATTTCCAGACACTGGTCACTAGTGGCTTCTCAAGGAAGTTTGCTACCCAGTTGGAAGTCTCTAAATGTTAGTTGTGCTTACAAAACTGAATTTAGCCCTTCTGTAGTAACCACCTAGTGAATTGAGATCTGCTTTCCTTAGTAGCGCAAACCTTCCCACTGGACAGCCCTTCAAATATTTGAGAATAGTTCTCATGTCTCCAGCAGACTGTCTTCCAGTTGAGACTCCCCTAATTCCTTCTATTCCTCACAGACATGCAGCCAATGCTCCTCTGATCATGATGGGGAAACAAAACCCTAAATGTGGTCAGGGCAGCATGGAGATTATTCAACCGTGACCTACCTTGATCTCATCAAGATATTCCTATTACTGCAACTTAATAATGTGTTTCTGCCAGCTGGGCGCAGTGACTCACGCCTGTAATCCCAGCACTTTGAGAGGCCGAGGCGGGTGGATCACGAGGTCAAGAGATCGAGACCATCCTGGTCAATATGGTGAAACCCTGTCTCTACTAAACATACAAAAAATTAGCTGGGCGTGATGGTGCGCGCCTGTAGTCCCAGCTACTCGGCAGGCTGAAGCAGGAGAATTGCTTGAACCCAGGAGGCGGAGGTTGCGGTGAGCCAAGATCGTGCCATTGCACTCCAGCCTGGGTAACAAGAGTGAAACTCCATCTCAAAAAAAAAAAAGTTTCCTTTCATAATGGCAACATCAGAATTTTGGCTTTTATTGAGCAGGGGCCAACTAAAGACTTAGGCATTTTCATACAAACTATGGCCTAGAAGAATTCCCTACTTATGTTTGTTTAATTGGGTTCTGACACTAATGTAGAACTGCACCTATTTCTGCTAGATTGCATCTTCTTGTTTCTTGTTTACTGACATAGTTTTGTATTATTACTGCTATTTTTTTGAGACTGAGTCTTACTCTGTCACCCGGACTGGAGTGCAGTGGTACAATCTCAGCTCACTACAACCTCTGCCTCCTGGGTTCAAGAGATTCTCACGCGTGCCTCAGCTTCTCAAGTAGCTGGGATTAGAGGCGCTCACCACCACGCCCAGCTAATTTTTTTTTTTTTTTGTATTTTTAGTAGAGACGGGGTTTTGCCGTGTTGGCCAGGCTGGTCTCAAATTCCTGAACCTCTCAAGTAATCCGCTCGCCTCTGCCTCCCAGAGTGCTGGGATTACAAGCGTGAGCCACCGCACTGGCCAGTTTTTGTGTTGAATCTGTCATTCAGGATATCGTCTACCCTCCTAGGCCCAACTTGGTGTCATAATCAAATCTGATCGACCTGCCTTCTCTGCCTTTTTCTAGGTCTTGAAAAAATGTTGCATAGAAAAACATTCAACCCCCTGTAGTGAAACCAGGCAGTAAGGATGACAGGCAGAGACTTTTGTGGAGGAAATACATTGCTCGAGTGAAACTCACAGTACCTGCATCTTGGCCCACCAGCTTAGTGAGCCCAGGAAAGTCATTACTGACCTGATAAGTCCTTTTAGCTCTAAGACTCTATGGACATAGGGCAGCCTTAGTTTAAGTAAAAACTCATACGTCAAAATTAGAACTTGAGACGGCTATATTATGGTATATTTATTGATTGCCACATAAAAGAATCATTCAGGGAGGGTTTCTATAAATAGTGAAACAATATAAGAGAATGGTCCCAAGGGCATGGACTTTAGAACCAGACAGACCTGGTGCTAGTCCTAATTCTGCTACTTACTGGTTGTGCAGCCCAGGGCAAATTACTTATCCTGTCTTCATTTTAATATCTTCATGATACTAAAATCTTTCACAGAGTTGTGAAAATTAAAGGATGCATGTAAAGTAACAAGAGTAGTGCCTTGTTCATAGTAAGTGCTTAATAAAAGTAATCATTGCTCTTAAATAAATCCAATTAAAGTATGATGAATACAGGCCAGGCGCGGTGGTGCAAGCCTGTAATCCCAGCACTTTGGGAGGCCAAGGGGGTGGATCACTTGAGGTCAGGAGTTTGAGACCGGCCTGACCAACATGATAAAACCCCATCTGTACTAAAAATACAAAAAAAAAAAAAAAAAAATTAGCTGGGCATGGTGGCAGGTACTTGTAATCCCAGCTACTGAGGAGACTGAGGCAGGAGAACTGCTTGAACCCAAGAGGTGGAGGTTGCAATGAGCCGAGATCATGCCACAGCACTCCAGCTTAGGCAACAGTGAGTGAGATTCCATCTCAAATTTAAAAAAATTTTTTTACCCTATTTCTAGTGTGATGACATACACCTACAATGAATAACAGTAAGCAACCAATGCTGTAAAAACATTTGTAAAAGAGACAATGCAGACTTAAGGAGAATTCGTTCGTATCAACACTTGGTTTTCCCCTTGCTTCCACAGGCTATGCGTACACTTGCAACCTGAAGGCAGGCTCAGGAGGTCTCTATGAGCAAGGACTGCAAGGCAAAACGTACCCACTAATGTCCTTCTATGCAAACATTTTCTGTGTTGACTATTTCTTCAGACTTGAAACACTCATTCTTTTTTCTATTACATTTTTATAAATCTTCATTTGTTTTAACCCCTTAGCCATTGAAAAAGAAGCACTAAGACTGTTTTTAAGCTCTATTTGTAAAATAAACGCCTTACCCCTAACATGTACAAAACGGTGAGAATTACCCCGATGATTTGGCAGCGTCCAGGATAAGCTGGTGTTATAATATGCTGCTGATCAGCATCACAGTATTGCTAATAATGTTCGCGTGGGTACTGGCATATCTCTGTTCAGTTAGAGTGAGTGCTGACCCAACAGCCTTTATGGTCAGGTGAGTCAGCAATGATTAATCATAAAGAAAAATCAGTTTTTGACTGACTTGGATATCCATGAGTTGCACTGATCACGATATAAGTTCACATTTAGTAAATGCTGAAATAAAATTATAATGTATTTATCAATAAAAGTCTTTGAAAATTACTTGGGACAGTAAATCAAAGTTTTAAAAATGCGAATTTACTTGGCACCTAATAATGAAGTGTTATTACATATAACCAGAATTGAGGATCTCTTTGCTTCTGGAAATGGTTTACTTAAAAGCTACAGAACCAGGCCAATATATTTTAGAAACATTAATACAAACAAATGAAATAATAAAGAAATTTTCATGGTTTACAAAAGTCATTTTTTGATATGATAATAATCATGGCTCACAACTGAGATCAAAAAAATATATGACAAATTATTTTGTTTAAAAATGCAGTTTTAATTCTCTTAGTCTGTAGAAATGACCATTGCATGGAGGCATATATAGGTATAGTCTATTTAAAATCTGACATAAAAACAGTGCTATTTTGAATAAAAATATTTTTTGGTGTGCTTATATAACCATGGTGATTAAAATGAATTTATATTTTTTCTCAAAATTTTAGCCGTATGTAAAGTAAGCAATCTTTAAACTCTGACCACTTTTTTTTAAATTAATAATTGAACTGCCTATTGTAGTCTATGTTTAAAGTGAAATTTTTAAAGACAAAGCGTTCTAAATGAACTCAATATAAAAACATTCATTTGGAATGTACATACTGAAAATATATAGGTTTTTTGAAAAATCCATATTTTAAGTCCGATTTTTTATATCTTTTATTTTTATTTATTTTCTGAGTGGCAACAAATTTTCTAGGTATTATGTATAGCACAGGCTTTGGTTTTGGGGACTCTTCTCCCATATATTTCACACTGGAGTAAATGAAATTGTATTTCATTTCTAGAGAAAAATAATACCCAGGTCCCCAATTGAGAATGTCTTGCTTGATTGAAGACTACATCATCCTTTGGTATACTCCAGGGATGGGTTCTAGGACCCCTGCATTTACCAAAATTTGTACACACTCAAGTCCTGTAGTCACCCCTGCTCAAAGGTAGCATAGCTTCTCTGTTTTCCTTCTGAAGTGCAACCAGAAACAATGTGTTTATTTCAGAAAGAATATGATTAAGGGTCATACAAATTGGTTGATACTGGGTTCTGGTTATAAATCTGGTTACAGCATAACTAGGATTATGATGTTGTCTCATTTTCATAGCACTACCTGCTTAAAATGGCAACAAATCATGTCTCTAAAGAGTGAATGTAATAGTCTTGCAGAAAATGAATGAATACCTTTGTTCAATAAAGGAAATATGCACTGCTCACTTTTTTGAAGGAAATACCAAAGTTATGTTTTACAACAGAGTTAGAGTTTGTAAATTCTGGACTAATTTGTGATGATATAAGACCACAGTGTGACTTGTTTTCTAAGCACATTGTAGGAATACTGTCTCTTCTATGTATTTTGTGAATAGTAAGCATACTTTTAGTTTTGTATTGTCAATGGAAATTTCACTTGAAATTAAAGCTGTCTTTCATCATATTTTTAACCTAAAGGATAAGATTGAAGTATCATATGTGAGTTTTAATAAATTAAAAAATCAAATCATGTACATTTGAAAATATTTGCACACATTTGAAAATAAAAGTAAAGTTGTCTTTTAAACTACCCAGATGTGTCCTTTCTGAACAAAACTGTTAATTATAATAGGGAATGTGCCAGGAGCAGTGGCGCTTGCATTTGTAGTCTCAGCTACTTGGAAGGCTGAGGAGGAAGGATCTCCTGAGCCCAGGAGTTAGAGGCTCAGCCTGGGCAATGCAGCAAGACCCTGTCTCTAAAAATAAATAAAGAAATAAAAATACTTCATTATAAGTTTGTCATTGCTCTTATCAGTCATCATTATAAGATATTCTTTATAGCTCCAATTCTGTCTCTAATTTCTTTTTGTAGATTTATCAGTGCAATAAACAATATTACTCACAAATATCACAGTTAAACTGTCATTCTTATCCAAATATTTCCAGTTTATTTTGTGCAATGGTTTTTTATTGTTTTAAGCAAACTTTTCATTCTGGCACAGCATACATTAAAAAAAAGGATACAAATCACAGTGTACTACTTGAAGAGATTTCACAAAATAAGCACGCCAGGGTGGCCTGTGCCCAGATCAACAAGCAGAATGCAACCGGAACCACAGAAGCTCTCTCATGCTCCCTCTTAGCTTGTTGTCCCAAAGGGCAATTACTGTCCTGACTTCCAAAATCTGTTTTTTTGAACTGCATAGAAATAGAATCAAAGATTATTTCTTTTTTCCCTTTTCTTTTGTGTCTGTCCTCTTTCACTCAACATTAAAATCATGAGATTCATCCATGTTATTGCATACAGCAATCATCCATTCATTCTCCCTGCTGTATAGTATTCATTCCATTGTAGAATTTACCACCACTTATTTATTCATCCTACTGTTCGTGGATATTTGTGCTGTTTCCAGTTTTTGGCTTTCACGAATAGTGCTGCTATCAACATTCTTGTGAGGCATCCTTGCATGTTCCAGAAATGTTTGGGGGACGGGGGGGGGGTCCTCTAACTGGGGCTTAGATATATGAGGTGACAATTAGTGAAATTGGAGTTATTTTCCATTTGCATCAGGTTAGGTAAAAAAGTTTAAAGACAGTTTGGTTTCAGTTAGAATAGCACTTATCAGGCAAACAATTTAACAGGGTAACAAAAGCCACATGAACTTTAATTAAACCACATGAAGTTGAGTTCAGTAATAAAGCCACGTAATGACAAACAGCTAGGAAAAGAATGGGAGAGAGAAAAAACAGAAATAATGAGGGGAGAAGGAAAGGAAGGTTAGCAGGGGAAGTAAGAGAGAAATAAAGGTAAGAGAACCACGGAGAAAAAGAAGGACAGGGAAGGAAGAGAAATAAAGGGAAAAATTAAAGGAAGAAAATTGAAGAGCAAGGTAAAATAAAAGGTGGAGGGAAGAGAGAGACCAAGAAGTAGAAAGGAATGGTGGGGTAGAGAATTTCGTAGTGGGAAAAGAAAATTCAAATATAGGATTGATTTCAGTATAATCATATCCTCTAAGAACTGAGAGAATTGAGCAACACTCCCTCCCCCACATGCCACACCATCTCCTGAATTCTTTGTCCCCCTTAACCAGCTCTTTTTATTAATATCAGCTTCTAGTGTGCTCTGTAATTCACTTATTGCTGTTTCTCTTCCTGCCTCCTCCCTTATACTAGAACATAAGCTCCACCAAGGCAGGGTTCTTTGTTTTGTTCCTGGACATACCCCAAGTATTCAGAAGAGTAAAGAGTGCCAGACACAGAGTAGGGGTGCAATAAATATTGTTGGATGAATGCATTGAGCTAAAGTCAGTGATGCTGAGTAAGGTTAACATAATTTGAGAATGTCAGTCATTAAGTACGTAAGACATTCAGAGTTTCCCGAGCTTTCCGGCCTGTTCCAAAGACTTACTGTGACAGCTCACCTGCTTGCCTGTCTGCCTTACGTATTGGTCTCCAGAAAAGGGGCTGGGAATTCACTCGTATGTTAACAGAGCATCAGGGCGTTAAAAGCCTTCTTAACATCTATATCCATTTTGAATATGCCGACCTAGTCACTCCACTTCATCCTTTTCTTCAGGAACATACTTGGGCCTGAACATTGAGGTACTGCTTTTGCATAAGGTCTTCTAGTTTCAAGGCCATTCCCAAAGCCTTGTTTTAGACCAAGTGTTCTAATTCTAAGTCCCCTCCCACTTCCTTTAAAACTTTTTATTTTGAAATAATTATAGATTCACAGGAATTTGCAAAGAAATATATGGCAAGATTCCCATGCACCCCTCACCCAGCCTCCCACAATGTTAACATCTTGCATAGCTATAGAGCAATTTAAAAAAACCAACAACAGGAAATTGGCATTGGTATAAACCATAGACCTTATTCACATTTCACCAGTTATACATGGACTCACATGTGCGTGTGTGTGTGTGTGTGTGTGTGTGTGTATCTGTTGGGGGGCTCTATGCAATTTTATCCCACGTATAGCTTTGTGTAAACACCACCACAATCAAGAAGCTTAACTATGCCATCAGCACAAGACTCTTTCTGGGGACCCTTTTAAAAATGTACCCCAAGTGCAGATATACCTTTCCTCCTGACACCATTCCCAGTCTTATGGGTGAACAAGGACATTATGAATTGGAGGTGTAGCTCTGATATTAGACTTCCTATAGTCAGGGTAAGTTGAACAGTGAATATTCTGTTGTAGAATTCATTCACAATAACTTCTGGTGAGCCTCCAATGAGGACATATTCTTCCTCTGCAATTTCGTTTTTGCCCACAGCCACCTCAGTCATGGAGGAGCTCTAGGCAGTACTAGGGAGCATGTAAAGGTCACCTTTTAGATGTTAAAGAATTTTACAAGTCCTTGGCCAGCCAGTGCTGCAAGTTGGGAAAGACTCTTCAGAAGGAAGATCAGGTATGTTCTCGTCAAGGCATTTTAAACTAGTGGCACTGCCCAACACTTGAGGACGGTTCTTATTCCCACATGTTGACCAAAGTAGTCAAGCCTACTCTCTCCAGCTGAATTCACTTCCTATCTTATCAGTGTGTAGTAAACCAGCACCGCAGGGTCATTTACCCATTCCCTCAAGCCTATGGCATATACAAAAGAAGGTCTGGACATCTTCCTGTTCCCTGCCCCAGGAGTATTTGATTGAGTAAGAGAGGTCTAGACCTTTAGAACACATACATGAGCCCATGACCTTTCTCCAGTATGTTCCCAGTTAAATGGGTAAGGGAAGAAAGTGGTAAGAAATGAGGCTGGAAGGTGGCCTGGGGCCAGCTAATGAGAAGTCCTATATACTACATAAGGAGCTTGGGTTTTATCCTCCAGTGTGATAAGAGATAAAGACAAATGGCTGGGTTACATTACCTTGCTAATCCATTCAGGTGATCTAGGTATCTAGAAATAAATTCAGAAGGTGAAATTAAAGTGGAGATGAATGAGGCTTTTGTTTTTTAGTTTCCAGAGACAGTAAGAGATGAAAGCAGACATACTAGCTTTGGTGATTTAGAAATAAAAGCCTTGTTCCAAGGATGTGATTTTTATTTTCATAATTTATTCTTTAAAGATAATTTTGGTATTCTATTATTTATAATTATATGAAGCACTGCTTTTACGAGTAGAAAAAGAAATATGTGCTATTTGAAAACATATAACGTAGAAGTAGATATTGATTTGAGATTGTGGAGTTACCATTTCCTTATAGACATATTTCTATGTGGGAGTCACTGTTTCTTCTAGATTTTCTTGCTTGTAATAAAGAAAATGTTGGTCTCTAAAACAAAGCAAGGAGCGATTTTCAATATTTCTGCTTAAACCAGTTATCAAATGTTTACAACAAAATACAGGCTGTGGCAAACGAACACTGTATGCTTACTGCCACCTTCTCCCAAAGAATTAAAGGGCTTGAGAGTATGGGAGTGATTCTGTGCCCTTTTTTTCCCTAGCCCTTCTTCTGCATAATAAGTGGCTGGCCTAACCAGAGACGGAGTCAGCCACATGGTATTTAAGGAGGCATGGGATAAAAACCTACACCCAGGGGAGAAATGATATGGAGGCCAAATTTGCCTGCTTAAAGTTAAGGCTAGTTTCTCTTTTTAGTTTCATCTTCCTCTGTCCACCCGCACTTCCACCCCAGGGTATAGGATTTTCCATCAGTTCCTCATTCATTCGTTCATCAAATGTTTAATGTGTACGTACTCTGTAATAGACACAGAACTAGGGGCTAGGTATCCAGGGAATGGTTAAAAAAAAAGTCCGTTTCTATTCTCATGGAACTTATAGTGTAACATGGGACATGATCAATAAAGAGGCAAACATACCAATAAATATATAATGACTACTTACGTAGCCATAGCCATTGTAAGGAGGTAGAGACCGAAGGTGACAAAGGGAGGGCAATAATAGAGAATGACAAGAATAGCACACTCTCTAAAGAGGTAATATTAAAGGAAGGAATTGGCACGTATAGATCTGGGGGGAAGTTTTTGGGCAGAGGGAACAGCATAGGTAAACACAACCTGAGTCAGCAAAGAACTCAGCGGGGAGGGTGGTTGTCCCTGAAGTGAAAGATTAGCAGGACTGGAGGGTGGTAAGAGAGAGGAAAGGCAAAGAGTTCACCAAAGCTGGATGCTAAACAATCAAAAGTTTGTAATGGAAAGCACTGAAAGGTTTCAAACTGGGAAAACTATGGTCAGATTTGCATTTTTAAAAGACTATTCTGGCCAGGTGCAGCGACTCACACCTGTAATCCCAGCACTTTGGGAGTCCGAGGCAGGTGGATCACCTGAGGCCAGGAGTTCGAGACCAGCCTGGCTAACAGGTGAGATCCTGTCCCTACTAAAAATGAAAAGTTAGACGGGCCTGGTGGCACTCGCCTGTAATCCCAGCTACTCAGGAGGCTGAGGCAGGAGAATTGCTTGAACCTGGAAGGCAGAGGTTGTAGTGAGCTGAGATTGTACAACTGCACTCCAGCCTGGGTGACAGAGTGAGACTCCATCTCAAAAAAAAAAAAAAAGGATTATTCTGAGAGAATTGTAGACTTGTTTTTTTCTATAGGCAGAGAATATCTCTAAGGATACAAAAGAAACTGGTCATTTTGGTTCCTTGCAGGAAGGAACTGGGTGGATGCAGACAGGGGTGCGAGGCAGAATTTTTACTGTGGACCCTTTATTAACTTCTGATTTTGTACCACAAGAAGGTATTATATATCCATGTTTATAAATATATTTATATATGCATATATATAATATCTGAAGACCGGAAGTAGGAACATGAAGTAGACCATTGCAGATGTTCAGGATCTATCTGAGACACACTTAGGAAAACTTAGCGATCAGACAGTCGGAGGAGGAAGTGGGAAGAATTAAGATAATCCCTGTTTTTGAATTCTGGATTGAGCAGCTAAGTGGATGGTGATGATAATTATTGAAATATGGGAGAACTGAAGAGGGACAGTTCACAAGCATTGGCAGCTCCATAATTTCCGTTTAGGTAGGCTTATGGGTGGCCAGCTAGTTGGAAGTAGAGGCTAAAAGTGATTAATTTAAAAGATGTGTTTCCATAGCATTGATATTAGTCAGGATAGGTTTAGTTATATTGCAGTAACCTAACACACACCTCAGAACTAAAAAAAAACAAAAACTTCAGTGACTTATGCAAGAAAAGTTTGGGGTGGTTTTTTTCTCGCAGAATGTTTGCCGTGGGTCAAGGCAATTTTTTTTTCCATGTGATGACGTAGTATTCCAGGCTGTTTTGATCTTAAACATCTATTATCTCAATACAGGATCACCTTGCCTGAAGGCAAAGAAGAACAAAACAAAATGATAAAGCAAGCAAGAATTGTGAACCTGCTTCAGATATTTCCACCTAGAAGCAACATGTAGCTTTCACTCACATTTCGGTGGCCAAAGTAAAAGAAGCGGGCAAATATAATACTTCCAAATGTCTCAGAAGGGAAGGAGAACTGAAAAATACTGGGGACCACTAATACTTCTTTCTTTTTTGAGGTAGGATCTCCCTCAGTTGCCAGGCTGGAGTGCAGTAGCACAATCACAGCTCACTGCAGCCATGACATCCTGGGCTCAAGTGATCCTACCACTCAGCTTCCTGAGTAGCTGGGACCACAGACTTGCGACACTATCCCAGGCTAATTTTTTTTAATTTTTTGGTTTGTAGGGACAGGGTCTTGCTATATTGCCCAGGCTGATCTCAAACTCCTGGTGCTCAAGGGATCCTCCTACACACATACATACTTAGAGAGTAGAACTGGTAATGAAAGAAGAATAGAAAATGTACGAGAGGGAATAGATAACTGATGATGTGTGAAGAGACAAGAGGGGATCTAACTTATATAGGACAAATACCCCCTTTCTCTGGGATGAAAGGAAGCAAGGATGGGGTGGGAGTCAGGGGTCAGGAAGTTGAAGGAATGGTTCCACCACAGGCCTCTCCTGTCTTTCTTTCTAAAACAGAGAGATCAGGACAGATCGACTTACCAAAATGCTCTTTTCAACTTCTTCTCTTACCCAATTTAATTATGTTCCACATTTGTTTACATCTCTTCTTCACTTTTACTCTTTTATGCTTTTTTTTTCTGTCAACCTCTCCCTGTCTAGCCCCTAGGTCTTCACTGATTTAGAGGATTATCATGGCCAGTCTTCTGGGATCACCTTGCCCTTTGATACCCAAATGACAAAACAGTCCACATTATGTGGGAATTCCAGGCTTTTCTTGAATTTCTCTATTAATGAGTTCATTCATAGTTTTCAAAGTTTATCACCTTGATTCTATCCCTCAGTTTCAACTGGTATAATAACACACCTCAAAGATGGACACAGCCTTATTTCCCTTAAACATTACTAGGATATGTTTAATGAGACTTTGCTTGAAGGCTTAGGGATTACAGAGAGGAATCAAGACAGAAAAGTAAAAAAGTGTTATAACTCAAATGTCCAGCCCATTTTGTTCTTGCTTTACTATGAGTTTCTCAGATATCAGAAAAACATCCAATTAAAAAAAGCACTGCTGATATATATTTGTCACGTAGAAAAACTTCCTAACACCCTTATTTGAACTCTTGCTCTTCTGACCAAGTTAGCTGTCTACTCCCCTCCCCGCTGCCCACAGTTTCCTCCCACTGAATGTCAGGTACAAAATCTCTGACTTTCAATAGGGTTCTTCTCCAAATCACACCCTGCTACAACATAACTAAGAGGAACATATTTCTGCAAAATAAAAACCCCAGTTGCTAGCCATACTTGACCCTTATGCTCCGGAGGTAGTGAGGTTTTGTATCACACCATCACACCCAGATACAGAATAGGAGAGTTTCTCAAAGTCTGTCTACTGACCCCTGCATCGGAATCTCCTGGGGTCTGGGAATCACAAACCAGAATATGTTTGCTTATAAGACATCCATTGGGTAATTATTTTGGAGGAAACATCTAGTTTTGGGGCCACAGTGTATTTATATATATCTCTCTCTCTATATTGCATTATTGCTATTACAGCTCTTCATGACTTCCAAACTTTTGGTGAAACTTATGTGGGAGATTTTATTTACCTGTAGCTGGTGCCACCTAGTGGACACCATCTCCTAAAACGATTTCTGTCTCGGATTTTATCTACCTGGCAAATATAAGGATGATGAAGACAAAGATGAAGATGGCTACAGTCATTAAGTGCTTATTATTTGTTAGGCATTACGTAAGTTGTGATGCTAGTTATTTAAATTCATTGGACAATTTATTTTTTATTTACGTACGTATTATTATTATTTTTTAGAGACAGGATTTTGTTCTGCTGCCCAAGCAAGAGTGCAGCGGTCAATCACAGTTCACTGCAGCCTCAAACTCCTGGGCTCCAGCAAATGCCCCACCACAGCATCACAAAGCACTGAGATTACAGGTGTGAGCCACCACACCTGGCCTCATTGGCTAATTTAATTAAAAAAAAAAAACACTACAGGTGGGAACAAGTATCCCCATTTTACAGACAATGGAAATTGAGACAAAGAAAGGTTAAGTGAATTGCGAAAGGAAGGCCATTCAGGAAGTAAATAGCTGAGCTAAAAT
Source organism: Cacajao melanocephalus (assembly GCA_963573385.1). NCBI lineage: Eukaryota > Metazoa > Chordata > Mammalia > Primates > Pitheciidae > Cacajao > Cacajao melanocephalus. Next base: position 44,622 of record CAUYLG010037538.1, read on the forward strand.
TCCAGAGCCCAAACCCTTTAACTACTATTCTAAAACACGGAGTCAATTCTACAATGAAAGAAATCAGTACAGATTCTTTTCGTAAGTGAATGTTGATGGTGTGGTTTAACACCCTGGAGATAGCTGAAAAAGATTTAAATGCTAACAGGTTCCAAGGAAGCAGCTAGGTTGTTTCCTGGGCATTAAGAAAGGGCCAAAGAAATGTCCTGAACTGCACACTGGACAGAGAAGCTTCATTCTGAATTCCTCTGGTGCCCCTGGTAAAGGTTAAAGAGAACTAGTCTATCATTTGTATTGCCTCTTATTGCAGGAGATAAGCAAACAGTAACAATAAATAGAATAGCTAAAGTTAGGTGAAGACAGACACTCTCCTCCCCCTATAGCAAATTAGAAAGGACACACTCTATTCCAACAATCTGGAGTGTTTATTCCTGACAAAGAAAGAGTGTATCATTCTCTAGCCTCTCAATGAGAGGTTCACTGTAATTGAGTATCAATGTTTTCTCTTTCTAGTATATTTTACCTTCGTGGTACTATAAAGGATTTTCTGTGCAACTCAGGGAAATTAAGTCATTCCCAGATATATTAGTCAGCTTGGGCTGCCATAACAAAATGCCATAGACTGGGTGGTGTAAACAACAGAAATTTCTTTTCTCATAGTTCTGGAGGGTGGAAGTCAGATCAGGGTGCTGGCATGACTGGGTTTTGGTGAGAGCTCCCTCCATGGCTTGCAGACAGCAGCCTTCTTGTATTGTGGCTCACAAGGCCTTTCCTCAGGGCATGTACATGCAAGCTCTCTGGTGTTTCTTCCTATAAGAAAGCTATTCCTATCATGAGGGCCCAACCTTCATGGGCCTCATCTAATGCTAATTATCTCCAAAAGGTCCCATATCCAAATACCATCACACTGAGGGATAGAGCATCCATATGAATTTGGGGGAGGATATAAACATTCCACTCTGTAATATTCTGCCCCCGATCTCCCAAAATTCATGTCCTTGTTGCATGCAAAATACATTTATTTCATCCCAGCAATCCCCAAAAGTCATAACTCATTCCAGGATCAACCGTGAAATCTAAGTCAAAAGTCTCATTTAAATATCTAAACCAGGTACAGACAAGATTCAAGGTATGATTCATCCTAAGGCAAAATTCCTCTCCAGTTACGAACTTGTGAAACCAGACAAGTTACATGCTTCCAAAATAAAATGGTGAGACAGGCACAGAATAGACATTCCCATTTGAAAATGGAGAAATAGGAAAGAAGGAAGGAGTGATGGGTCCCAAACAAGCCCAAAACTTAGCAAGCCAAATACCATTAGATCTGATGGCTCGAGGAAATTCCTCTTTGGCTCAGTGCTTGGCCCTCCAGACTCATTGAAGTAGTAGCATCACCCCCACTACTAATGTGCGGCCACAGACATGCAGCTTTGCTGGGCAGAGATCTCCGAAACCAAGGTGGAGGCAGTCTTGCCCTACGCCTTCCTTCTGGGACCATGCACTCTTAGCCTGTGGTAGGAGTGGCAGTCCTGATGATCCCTCAATTGCCTTTGGGATCCTTTTTTCCTTTTCTTGAAGAGTAGCTCACCTTCACAGCTGAATAGCTCTATGGTCCTGTCCTATAAAATCTAAGAAGTCAATCAGACTCCCTCCCCTCCCCTCACCTCTCTTCCCCTCTCCTCCTCTTCTCTCCCCTCCCCTCCTCTTCCCTTTTCTTCTCAACAGGATCTGGCTCTGTTGCCCAGGCTGCATTGCAGTGGCACGATCATGGCTCACGGCAGCCTCAAACTCCTGGGCTCAAGCAATCCTCCTGCCTCAGCTCCCCCAAGTAGCTGGGACTACAGGTGCATGCCAACATGCCTGGCAATTTTTATTATTATTATTTTTTGTAGAGACAGTGTTTCACCATGTTGCCCATGCTGGTCTCTAACCCCTGAGCTCAAGGGATCTGCCTGCCTCAGCCTTTTACACCTGTAAAGGGCTTGGATTACGGGTGTGAGCCGCCACACCAGGCCCCCTCTTTCTTTGTCCCCTTTAGTTCAAACAGGTGGTGTCTCTGCTGATATAAACTCATCTCTATGCCTACTTTCTGTTGAAATGGCTGATTGTGTCCATAAACTGCACTCATGATCTTTTAATCAGACGGATGTTCAGCTACACCCTTAGTATTCTTTTCAGGAGAAGCTTTCTCATTTTTTGCAATACAGATAGGCTGGTAATTTTCCCAAACCTTCAAGCTCTAGTTCCCTTTTGCTTAATTCCTTTTCAATTCACCTCTTTCATTTCACATTTTACTATAAGCAGTCAGGAGGAACCAAGCTGCTCCTTTGACACTTTGCTTAGTTAAATATCCAATTCAGCCTCACAAGTTCTACCTTCCACAAAAATACCAGAACACAGTCCAGCTAAATTCTTTGCTACTTTATAAAAAGGATCACCTTTCCTCCAATTAATATATTCTTCCAGTGACATGGTCCTCATTTTTGTCTGAGACCTCACCAGAATTACCCTTCATGTTCATATGCCTAGTATGCATCTCAAAACTCTCCCAGTCTCTCCTCATTATCCAGTTTCAAATCTGCTTCCACATACTTAGGTATTTGTTACACAGCACCCATTTCTTGGTACCAAAATCCGTATTAGTTGCTGCCATAACATTACCCATAGACTGGGTGATGTAAACAAAGAAACATTTTCTCACAGTTCTGAAGGCTGGAAGTCTGAGATGAGGGTGCCAGCTTGGCTGGGTTCTGGTGAGACTTCTCTTGCTATCTTGCAGACAGCTACCTTCTCACTGTGTGTTCACATGGTCCTTCCTAAGCACATGTGTGTGGAGAGAGACAGAGAGAGAGGAAAGCTCTTCAGTGTCTCTTCTGATAAGGGCACTGAACCCACATGAAGCCCCACACTCATGACCATCGAATCCTAATTATCTTCCAAAGCGCCACCTCCAAACACCATAAACACTGGGGGTTAGGGCTTTAACATGTGGATTTGGTGACGATTCAAATATTCAATTTATAGCACCAGATATCCTTTATTTTACTTTCTTTTATTTACATTTATTTCTGTTACTAACGAATCTGTCTAGAGTTTTTCCCCCAACTTTTAATTATACAGTATTTTAAACACCAGAAACGTTGAAAGGATATACTAGTACATCCACCAAGATTCACCAGCTGTTAACATTTTGCCATCCTTGCCTTATCTATATGCCTAAATCTACCTATATATATTTTGAAAGTAACTTGCACATCATGATATTCTACCTCTTACCGAGTCAGCATTCATCTCCTAAACAAAATACCATTATTAAACTCAAGAAAATAATTCTCTTATATCATCTTCTGGCCATCTATATTAAAATTTCTCCAATTTTTTTATAGCTGTTTTCCCCCAAATTTGGATCCAATCAGTTTCACTGCATTTGAAAAAGTGCTGTCATCTTCTATGATAACAATGCCTTTTTCTGGAATACCTCCTGAAGGGCCTGCCTAAGGCTATCTTATAGCTAACATTTTCTAAAAAACAAGTAGTAGTATACTCTAAAATAATGATAATGACTAAATCTCTTCAGTTTTATGAATCTAAAAAAGTCCTCCCATCCTTTCCTCCCCTGATGACGTTGAATTTTTGAAGATAATAAGGTGTGTTAATGGCATTTTTCACTATGTTATATTTTAGAGATGTATACTGAAATATTTACCAATGAAATGGGGAAAAGGCTGTTACAAAAATACAGTGCATTAATTTGCCTCAGATTGAATTTAAACTTCTTACCTAAGTGGAATCGGAAAGCTTATCAATTGCACAAGTAAACATATTGGATTGACTTTTACGTGGTGATAACAGTGCAAAACACTGTATGTTTATGATTCTAGAACTCTACCCAAATTTAGCACAGTTTTAAACTTAAGTTCATTAGTGGTTTAGCTCATCAAAATATGTGGGTGAAAAATTTTAAAAATCCAACAAAAAAAATCCTCAAATAATACAAGAATAAAATTCTCAGACTCATCCTAAGTCATTCTACTCAGAAATAACCTTTGCTATGGTCCGAATTCTTGCATCTCCCTAATATTCATAAGTTGAAACCTGACCCCCAGTGTAATGGTCTTCAGAGGTGGCACTGTTGAGAGGTGACTAGGTCACATGCTAGACTGCAGGGCAATAAAAAAAAAAAAAAAGATTAGTGACTTTAAAAAGAGGCTCCAGAGAGCCGCCTTCCCCCTTCCACCATGTAACTACACAACTGGAAGACCATCTATGAGCCAGGAAAAGGGCCCTCACCAGAAACTGAATCTTGCAACATGTTGATCTTAGACTGCCCAGCCTTGAGAATTGTGGGAAAGGCATTTTTGTTGTTATAAGCCACCCGCTCTATGATATTTTGTTATAGCAGCCTGAATGGACTAAGACAACTATCATTATCACTGACAGGTGAAAAGCACACCCAGCTATCTCTCTGTATATCTGTATGTGTAGATAGGTAACCAAACTTCTAAAGTACTATGGTATTGTATATTCAACGCAAGGCCTATGTGCCCATTCCTTGCTGTGGCTCTACTCTCCCAATACTGCAGGGGTTTCATCACTGCAGGCTGCGATTCCCACGCTCCTGTGTCAGCTGACATCTGTCTGGAATCAGTCAATGAGAGGCTCGTGGAAACTGGAGGGTGTGAGAAAAGGGAGAAGCCAGGGGTATAGTCTTCACATGAGCTGTGCTTCTTTTGGCCCCCTGTGGTTCAGGTGAACACTGCTTTCTCGCTGTGTCCCTTCAGTCTAAAAACAGAGTGGCTTCTGGCTATTACTAATCACCATGTTAACTTACTATCATGTTGTGGGTTTTTTTGTTTGTTTGTTTTTAGACAAGGTCTTGCTGTGTTGCCCAGGCTGGTCTCAAACTCCTGGGCACAAGTGATCCTTCCATCTCAGCCTCCCAGGTAGCAGGGATTACAGGTGAGTGCTACCACGCCTGCTACTATCATGTTTGATTTAGCTCTTCTATTACCTGAATAACTAATTCCATGTATTAAATTCCTTCATTTAAAATACTTGAAGCAGTTTCTAGTTAGACCCTGACTGTTCTATAAGAGATGCTCTTTAATTTAAAAGTTCTAATTTTAATTAATTTTATTTAAATTTGATACAACAAAAGGACGTGAAGTTAAAAAAAAAAAAAATTTCAGGCTGGGCATGGCGGCTCATGCCTGTAATCCCCAGCACTGTGGGAGGCTGAGGTGGGCAGATCACTTGAGGTCAAGAGTTTGAGACCAGCCTGGCCAACATGGCGAAACCCTGTCTCTACTAAAACTCCAAAAAAATTAGCCGGGTGTGGTGGTACATGCCTATAGTCCCAGCTACTTGAGAGGCTGGGGTAGGAGAACTGCTTGAACCTGGGAGATGGAGGTTGTAGTGAACCAAGATTGTGTCACCGCACTTCAGCCCGGGCAACGGAACAAGACTCCGTCTCAAAAAAATTTTTTTTTTCTTTAACACGGGAGGTATTCTTTTCCAAAGGCTCTTTCTAGATTAAGAAATCATAAAAACCTCCAAGAATCTGAATTTTTTATTCTTAATAGCCATGCATCACTTAATGAGGGAGATATGTTCCGAGAAATGTGTTAGGTGATTTCATCATTGTGCAAACTTCATACAGTGAACTTACACAAACCTAGATGGTGCAGCCTACCACACATCTAGGTTATATGGTATGGCCTATTGCTCCTAAGCTACAAACCTGTACAGAATGTCACTGTACTGAATACTACAGGCAACTATAACACTAATGGTACGTGTGTATCTAAACATAGAAAAGGTACAGTAATGGCATCAGAGATAAAAAACGGTACACCTGTAGAGGGCACGTCCCAAACACAGAGTGAGTCAGTGAGTGAATGTGAAAGCCTAGGACATTACTGTACACTACTGTAGACTTTATAAACACTGTACACTTAGGCTAAATTAAAATTGTAAAAAATTTCTTTCATCAATAGTCAATTAAGTTTATTGTAATCTTTTAACTTTATAAACTTAATTTTTAACTCTGACTCTTTTGTAATAACACAGCTTAAAAACACAAACACATTGTACAGCTGTTTGTGTTTTTGTTGTACAGGATATTTTTCTTTATATCCTTAGTTTGTAGGTTTTTTTCTATTAAATTTTTTGTTTTCACTTTTAAAACCTTTTGTTAAAAACGAAGACACAAAGATACATGTTAGTACAGGCCTAATCAGGCTCAGGATCATCAGTGTCACTGTCTCCCAGCTCCGTATCTCCTCCCTCTGGAAGGTCTTCAGGGATAATAACATGCATGGAGCTGTCATCTCCTATGATAACAATGTCTTTTTGTGGATACCTCCTGAAGGACCTGCCCGAGGATGTCTTACAGCTAACATTTAAAAAAAAACAAGTATCAAAGTATGTAAAAAAAACCAAGTATCAAGTATGATAAAAACTAGTAACACATAAACTTGTATAATCATTCATCATCAAGTATTGCATATAATTTTATGTGCTACACTTTTATATGACTGGTAGCGCCAGTTTGTTTATGCCAGTATCACCACAAACATGTGAGTAATGCATTGCGCTACAATGTTAGGATGGCTATGATGTCACCAGGTGCCAAGACTTTTTCAACTTCATTATAATCTTAGGGGGCTACCTTTGCATATGCAATTGACCAAAACATCATTATACAGTACGACTGTATTTTAAACTGCTTTTCCATTTTAAACAGTAAAAGTAGATACTTTTTGAAAAATTAGTACCTACTAGTTTTGTTTCCTCTCTCTTCTCAACAATTTTTCAGTTACGTGATATTTATTTTATCCAGGTTTGTAACATTTGCCTTTTATTCTGTAATCATGATTTCCAAAGTTGTTTAGTATTAGTAAAGTTACATATTTAAACCAGCTATTCTTTACTAAAATGTAAGTTTCATGCAGGCAGGATGAGTTAATTTGCTTTGTTCACTGATATATCTGAAGCACCTAGAAGAATGTCTGGCACATGGTAGGCATTAATAAACACTTGTTCAATAAATTATTTTCCCAAATTTTTACTTCCTGAGTTTAAAATGTTCTCTAATTGGATTTGATTGTTGCATAAACATAAATATATAAATAAACATAAATATATACATAGATGTTTCTCCTCCCGCCCCATCCCAAGAAAAACTCAGGCATGTTGTGTTGCTTGAGTTCCTTCGTGTTTGATAAATGACTGTCTTTTGCCTGGATGCTTGTGATGGTTAATACTGAGTGTCAGCTTGATTGAAGCATGCAAAATATTAATCCTGGGTGTGTCTGTGAGGGTATTGCCAAAAGAGATTAACATTTGAGTCAGTGGGCTGGGAAAGGCAGACCCACCTGGGAAAGGCAGACCCACCTGGGAAAGGCAGACCCACCTTTAATCTGGATGAGCACCATATAATCAGCTGCCAGCAACTATAAAGCAGGCAGAAAATTGTAAAACTGTTAGACTGGCCTAGCCTCTCAGTCCACATCTTTCTCCCCTGCTGGATGCTTCCTGCCCTCGAACATCGGACTCTAAATTCTTTCATTTTGGAACTTGGACTGGCTCTCCTTGCTCCTCAGCCTGCTGATGGCCTATTGTGGTACCTTGTGATAGTATGAGTTAATACTTAATAAACTCCCCTTTATATATATATATTTCATTAATTCTGTCCCTTTAGAGAACCCTGAGTAATACAGATTTTGATACCAGGAGTGGGGCTGCAGAGAAACAGAATATTAAGGATGGAGTAGTTAGGTTGGTTTTGGGGTTGTTGGAGGTGGCTGCTTAATATGATTAGACCCAAAAATGCTAAAGACTACTTCTAATAGTATGGAGAACACGGATAGTCCTTGGCATGAACTATTTAGAGAGTTATACAAAATAAATGCATTTGACACTCCTGATTCATTGCTCATGAGAGGCAAGGATAGTGACTCCATACATAATACCTTTGCTCATATGTGGAGAACCAAGGAACATAATGAAGCTTGTTGGTTGCTCCTAAGTTCAGTGGACAAAGTGACGAAAGAAAATAATGAACTCAGGGATTCTATCTCTTGGCTTCAGAAACAGACACTGAGCCTCAAATCTGCTGAAATTGCCCTGAGTGAGAGAGTCTTATCTTCTGTAGAGAAAGAGCTGAAATTGTGGAAAAACAGACACTTAACAAGTGGAAAAACAGCTCTTATCAAGTGAGTGCCTGACCTGCAATGAAAGGTGCATGCATAGCCTCGCCAGGTGTTTACTCTTAAAGTGAGGGCATTGATTGGAAAAGATGGGACCCTGAAACTTGGGATGGGGATGTGCGGGAGGACCCTGATGAAGCTGGGAACACTGAGTTTGTAAACTCTGACAAACCTTTTTTGCCAGAAGGAACAGCTTCCCTATCCCTAGTAGTGGCAACATCCCCTTCCTTACCCATGCTGCCATTAGTCTTTTCACCTTTGAGGAGATAAACCTTGTCCTACCTGAGGCAACAGTGATGGCCTCCCTGGAGGCAGTTGCCAGGCAAGATAATGTTGATTCTCCTCAGGAGCCACCCTCAACACCTCTGTTTGCTTTTAGACCTGTAACTAAAGTCCTGGTGGGCACCTAGAGGTGAGGTTGAGAGTGTGACCCATAAGGAGGTACACTACACTTGAAAAGAACTGCTTGACTTTTCTAATTTATATAAACAGAAATCTGGAGAATAGGCATGGGAATGGATATTAAGGGTGTGGGATAATGGTGGAAGGAACATAGAATTGGATCACGCTGAATTTGATTTGGGCCCACTAAGTAGGGACTCCATTTAATATTGCAACTTGGGGAGTTAAAAAGGTTCTAATAGTTTATTTTCTAGGTTAGCTAAAATATGGACTAAAAGATGGCCCACTGTGAGTGAGCTGGAAATTCCTGATCTCTCTTGGTTTAATGTAGAGGAAGGGATCCAACGGCTTAGGGAGATTGGGATGATGTTTAGACCTACTGATCCCAGCTGAGAGGGTCCAGAAGATATACCCTTGACCCATGCCTTGCAAAATAGATTTGGGAAGGCAGCACCTGCATCTTTGAAGAGCCCTGTAATATCTCTTTTCTGTATGTCAGATCTAACAGTGGGAACCACAGTCACTCAACCACAAAATTTAAATACTATGATAATAATTGGATCCCAAGGTGGCAGGGGCCAAGTGGTGGCACTCAACTGTAAAAGGCAAGGTGGCCATAGCTACTGTAATGAACAGCAGAGGCAAAACAGCAATCAGAATAATCTGACTCATGTAGAGAGAGCGCTGGCATTGGCTAATTAATCATGGTTGTTCTAGAAGTGAAATTGACAGGAAGTCTACTGTATTCCTACTTAATTTATACAAGCAGAAAACTTCTGGGTCAAATGGACAGAAGAGTAATTCTAATTCTAAAAACAGAGAATCATAACCCCTCAATCAATTTCCAGACATGAGCCAGTTCACAGACCCAGAACCCCTTGAATAAAGGGGAGGCTGGGTCCCATTAATGAAGGACCTCACTACATTACTGACAGAATCTTTCTCCCATCCTTCCCCAAGGATTCCTATGGCCTATTACCAGAGTAACTGTATCTTGGAGAAAGGGAAATGATCAGACATTTCAGGGACTACTGGACATTGGCTCTGAGCTGATGTTGATTCTAGGGGACTGAAAACGTGTTTGAGGTCCTCCAGTTAAAGTAGGGGCTTATAAAGGTCAGGTAATTGATGGAGTTTTAGCTCAGGTCCAACTTGCAGTGTGTCTATTGGGTCCCCAGACTCATCCTGTGGTCATTTCCCCAGTGCCAGAATGCATAATTGGCATAGACATACTTAGCAGCTGGCAGAACCCCCACATTGGCTCCCTGACTGGTAGGGTAAAGGCTATTATGGTGGGAAAGGCTAAATAGAAGCCATTACAGCTGTCTCTACCTAGAAAAATAGTAAATCAAAAACAGTATCACATCCCTGGAGGGATTGCAGAGATTAGTGCCACCATCAAGGACTTGAAAGACGTACGGGTAATGATTCCCACCACATCCTTGTTCAACTATCCAGTTTGGCTTGTGCAGAAGAAAGATGGATCTTGGAGAATGACAGTGGATTATTGTAAGCTTAACCAAGTGGTGACTCCAATTGCAGCTGATGTACCAGATACGGTTTCATTGCTTGAGCAAATTAACACATCTCCTGGTACTGGCATGCAGCCAGTGACTTGGCAAATGCCTTTTTCTCCATTCCTATCCATAAGGAAGGAATTTGCCTTCAGCTGGAAAGGCCAGAAATATACCTTTACTGTCCTACTTCAGGAGTATATCAACTCTCCAGCTTTGTGTCATAATCTTATTCAGAGGGACCTTGATCACTTTCGCTTCTGTAAGATATCATGGTGGTCCATTATACTGATGACATTATGCTGATTGAATCCAGTGAGTGAGAAGTAGCAAACACACTGGCTTTATTGGTGAGATATTTGCATGCCAGAGGATGGGAAATATATCCAACTAAAATTCAGGAATCTTCTACCTCAATAAGATTTCTAGAGGTCCAGTGGTGCGGGGGCCTGTCAAGATATTCTTTCTAAAGTGAAGGATAAGTTGTTGCTTTTGGTCCCTCCTACAACAAAGAAAGAGGCACAATGCCTAGTAGGCCTATTTGGATTTTGGAGGCAACACATTACTCATTTGGATGTGTTACTCCAGCCCCTTTATTGAGTGACCCAAAAGGCTGCCAGTTTTGAGTGAAGTTCAGAACAGAAGAAGGCTCTGCAATAGGTCCAGGCTGCCATACAAGCTGCTTTGCCACTTGGGCCATGTGACCCAACAGATCCAATGGTGGTTGAGATGTCAGTGGCAGATAGGGATGCTGTTTGGAGCCTTTCGCAGCCCCCATAGGTGAATCACAGCAGAGGCCTCTAGGATTTTCGAGCAATGCCCTGCTATCTTCTGCAGATAACTACTCTCCTTTTGAGAGACAGCTCTTGGCCTGTTACTGTGCTTTGGTTGAAACTGAACATCTGACTATGGGTCATCTAGTCACCATGCGACCTGAACTGCCTATGATGAACTGGGTGCTTTCTGACCCATCTAGCTATAAAGTAGGTCATGCACAGCCACATTCTATCATCAAATGGAAGTGGTATGTACATGATAGGGCTTGAGCAAGTCCTGAAGGCACAATTAAGTTACATGAGGAAGTGCCTCAAATGTCTATGGTCTCCACTCCTACCACCTTGCCTTCTCTCCCACAGCTTGCACTGATGGCCTCATGGGGAGTTCCCTATTCTCAGTTGACAGAGGACAAGAAGACTAGGGTCTGGTTCACAGATAGTTCTGCACAATATGCAGGCACCAAACGGAAGTGGGGAGCTGCAGCACTACAGCCCCTTTCTAGGACATCCCTGAAGAATAGCGATGAAGGGAAATCTTCCCAGTGGGCAGAACTTCGAGCAGTGCACCTGGCTATGCACTTTGCATGGAAGGAGAAATGGCCAGTAGTGTGATTATATACTGATTCATGGGCTGTAGCCAATGGTTTGGCTGGATGGTCAGGGACTTGGAAGAAGCATAATCAGAAAATTGGTGACAAAGAAATTTAGGGTATGTGGATGGACCTGAGTGGCCAAGAACTGTGAAGATATTTGTAACCCATGTGAGTGCTCACCAATGGGTGACCCCAGCAGAGGAGGATTTTCATAATCAAGTGGATAGGATGACCCATTCTGTGGACACCACTCAGTCTCTTTCCCCAGCCATCCCTGCCATTGCCCAAAGTGCCATAAAAAAAGTGGCCATGGTGTCAGGGATGGAGGTTATGCATGGGCTCAGCAACACAGACTTCCACTCACCAAAGCTAACCTGGCTACAGCCACTGCTGAGTGCCTAATTTGCCAGCAGCCGAGACCAACACTGAGCCCTCGATATGGCACCATTCCTTGGGGTGATCAGCCAGCTACCTGGTGGCAGATTGATTATATTGGAACTCTTTCATCATGGAAAGGGCAGAGGTTTGTCCTACTGGAATAGACACAATGCTTCTGCCAAACTACTATCCGTGGACTCACAGTATGCCTTATCCTCCATCATGGTATACCACACAGCATTGCCTCTGACCATGGCACTCACTTTACAGCTAAAGAAGTGTGGCAGTGTGCTCATGCTCATTGTATTCACTGGTCTTACCATGTTCCCCATCATCCTGAAGCATCTGGGTTGATAGAATGGTAGAATGGCCTTTTGAATTCGCAGTACTTTGCAGGGCTGGGGCATTATTCTCCAGAAAGCTATGTATGCTCTGAATCATCATCCAATACATGACACAGTTTCTCCCATAGCAAGGATTCACAGGTCCAGGAATCAAGGGGTGGAAGTATAAGTGGCACCACTCACCATCACATCTAGTAATCCACTAGCAAAATTTTTGCTTCCTGTTCCTGTGACAGTACATTCTGCTAGCCTAGAGGTCTGAGTTCCAGAGAGAGGTATGCTGCCACCAGGAGATACAATGATTACATTACAATGGAAGTTAAGATTGCCACCTGAACACTTTGGGTTTATGCTACCTTTAAGTCAACAAGACTAAGAAGAGAGTTACAGTGTCAGCTGGGTGACTGACCTGGACTATCAAGATGAAATCAGTCTACTGGTCCACAATGGAGGTAAGAAAGAGTATGCGTGGAATACAGGAGATCCATTAGGGCTTCTCTTAGTATTACCATCCCCTTTGACTAAGGTCAGTGGGAAACTACAACAGCCCAATAAAGGCAGGACTACAAATGACCCAGACCTTTCAGGACTGAAGGTTTGGGTCACTCCACCTGGAAAAAAGCCACGACCTGCTGAGGTGCTTGCTGAAGGCAAAGAAAATACTAAACGTGTAGTAGAAGAAGGTAGTCATCAATACCAGCTATGACTATGTGACCAGCTGCAAAAACCAGGACTGTAATTGTCATGAGTATTCTTCCTTCTTTTGTTAAAAAACATATTTGTGCATGGATACACTTAAGGGGTAGACTTGTGATGGTTAATACTGAGTATCTACTTGATTGGGTTGAAGGATGCAAAGTATTGATCCTGGTGTGTCTGTGAGAGTGTTGCCAAAGGAGATTAACATTTGAGTCAGTGAGCTTGGAAGGGCAGACCCACCCTTAATCTGGGTGGGCACCACCTAATGTGCTGCCAGCGCAGCTAAAATACAAGCAGGCAGAAAAATGCAAAAAGACTAGCCCAGCCTCCCAGCCTACATCTTTCTCCCGTACTGGATGCTTCCTGCTCTTAAACATCAGACTCCCAAGTTCTTCAGTTTTGGGACTTGGACTAGTTCTCCTTCCTTCTCAGCATGCAGATGGCCTATTGTGAGACCTTGCGACTGTGTGAGTTAATTTTTTTTTTTTTTTGAGATGGAGTCTCACCCTGTCGCCCAGGCTGGAGTGCAATGGCGCGATCTCGGCTCACTGCAACCTCCACCTCCCAGGTTAAAACAATTCTCCTGCCTCAGCTTCCCAAGTAGCTGAGATTACAGGTGCCTGTTAGCATGCCCAGCTAATTTTTGTATTTTTAGTAGAGACGGGGTTTGACCATGTTGGCCAGACTGGTCTCAAACTCCTTATCTGTGATCTGCCTACCTTGGCCTCCCAAAGTGCTGGGATTACAGGTGTGAGCCACCGTGACCAGCCGTGAGTTAATATTTAAACTCCCCTTTATCTACCTATCCATCCATTCTATTAGTTCTGTCCCTCTGTAGAACCCTAATACAAGAAGCTCTTCAAAACGCCATGGGAAATATAAAGCAGTGGTTTTCACACTCAAATTACAACCCATGGGTGTACTTCGACATTATTCTAGTGTATTATAACCAACATTTATTTTTAAAGAGACAGAATAAAAACAGCAGAGAACACTGCATATAAAAAGGGTAAGAATAGTTTCATGACACTTAAATATATGCTTAGGTGTTGTGAGTTTATGTACTGGGCTATGATGTAAAATGTATGTCTAACAGTGAGAAACATTTATTTAACAGCAACATGGTCTATTTACAAACCAAGTAGACCAGGTGTTTTTGTCCTTAATTGGTACTGAGGAGTCTGTAACAGGGTATTGGAAAAAACAAGCTCTCTGATATCCCTCTTACCTTTCTCACAGCATATACAGTAACTATGTAAACGGAAGCCTATCAAAACATCCTGGAGCCCACTACCTTATAATTCATAGGTAGTAGATAAAAAGGTGCACCTCAGTGCTTCAGACTATTCATTACAGTAAGTTTTCACTTTTATAAACCTTAGGTCAGTACCATGCTATATAAATAAATATTAATGATGACTCTTCATAAAGAAATTGTGACTAGTTACAGCACATTGGTCGCTGAAACTACTAATAAAATGTAAGTAAAGAGATTAATTTATCACACTGCTACTGCATTGGTAATTAAAGGCAACCACAATTAAGGGAGGAAATGAATACAGACCACAGATGCTAAAGCCATGCATGAGAGTAAGAGATGTCAAATCAAATCAAACAAATGTTTAACATTTTATCAGATCTAAAATAAGTAAATCTTCTTTCAGTAAATTTTCATAACTTGATGCATCATAAAATGCCCACAAAACTTCGGACTTACAAATTATATAAAATACATTTTGAAAGCTCTTTTTAATTTTTTAAATATTAGCATCGGCAGACACGAATATTATTCTGAACATGGATTTGCATGAATCAGAAGTTTAGCTGAAAGGCTAAGTACGACAGAACAAAAAAATCAAAGCCAGTGGTGGTGATGAGCATCTGTAGTCCCAGCTATTCCGGAGGCTGAGGCATAAGGATCCTTTCAGCCCAGGAGTTCAAGGATGCAGTGAACTATGGTTGTGCCACTGTACTCCAGTTTCTGCTGCCCCATCTCTAAAAAAAATTTTTAAATATATGCAAAAGAGGTACTTTCTAGAGGAAAACTTTTTTAAAACCCCAAATTGGTGAAAACGCCTGACTATATCAGCACCGTATTTAGAAAAATAGGGAGGTATAGGAAAAAGGTTAGGCAAACCCCAGTGCCCAAAACAGTAATTTCATAAACTGAAAGCATCTTGAAAACCACTTAGCAATATAGAACTTTACATTTTAACAAAAGCAGGGATGATTATGATTCACAAATGTCCTTCGTTGTGAATGTACCTAAAAACTTGTTTATAAAGCTGCCTATATGTAGTGGAAAAGTCTTTTACAAGATCTCAGGAAAATAATCACTAAATAACATGGTGCACTTAAATTGCACTGATAACAGTATGACTCAGCTAATACCGTACAACTACAAAGATATAACACATTGCTATTCATACTTTGTTTGCAATTCAGCACCATGAAAACATCTCTCTAAGAGGTCAATGTAATAATATTTTATTAATCTAGGAACTCTGGCACTGAAAGCGTGAATAACCCAAGGTGATGATGTCGTCACCAAGGGACGACAAGAATAGAACCCAAATCCCTTGACTCCCAAGCTTGTGTTTTCCATTAATTGTGCTCCTTTCTATTCAACCACGAGCATCAAGTGTAAAAGGTTGGAGAAAGGACTGGATACAAATGAGCTAAGTCCGCGAGGTGGAGACTGCACTGAAGGTCCTAGGAATCGCCCTCTGGCACTTTATTTTGGCTGAGGAAGATGAAAGCAGCAGCAACCACAAACTCCTGGGACCAAGAACTGGAACTAGGTACTGCCTGTTGTGGTAACTCTCTTCCTCATTTTAGGCCTTTCCTTTTTAACCTCTCCTTCCGGCCAAGCCTTGGCGCTCTCTTCCCTTCCCTCGGTTTCCATCCGCTCTCCTTAGCTCCCCTCTGCACATTCCTGCTAGGTGTCCCCTTAAGAGGAGGCAGCTGCGCCGCACTGGCTCTCCACCCTCCCTCCGGCACGGGCGCCCACTCCTCAGGTGTTCGAGGGGTTCGTAGCGCCACAAGCGCTCTCCCTAGAAAGTGAGTGGCAGTCAAGCATTATGAATGTGTTTCAACTGTAAAGAGACTTATGAGATGGGAACAGGGGCATATACCAAGACGGCTCTGCGTGGGTCTAGGCAGCTCGTCACGACAAAGCAAAACATAAGACAATAAGCGTTGCGACTTTCCTTCCACTTGCGAGCTTCACAGCTCAGCCGTCCCCTAAGCAACCTCCCACTGGAGGACGCCTTCCGGAGCGCGCGTGTTTACACTTTTCCTACACCCGGTGGAGGAAACAAGCGCTCCCGGACCACGGGGCATTCCAAACCGTTACTCCGCCCGCCGGGGTGGGGCCAGCACAACGGCTGAGCCTGCGCAGCCGGCCAGGCCGGCTTCGCGGACCCCGCGCACTACAAGTCCCAGAAGGCAGCTCTCCGTGCGGGCGGGCAGCCGCCTACCTGGCTCGGGCTCATTTCTACCACTGCTCTCCCCATCCCCGGTCCCCGCTGGTGTCCTTTCCACAATTAAAGGCTACTTTCCCTTGAAGCACATGTGGAGAAGCCTTAGCAACCTCGATACCGAACTTCTTCGCGCGCACGCTTTTTCTGCCTCTGCACCAACTATGCCTGAGTCCCTCACAGGAGTTGGGTAGTGGAGGCGAGAGAAGGAAGTCTTTGTAGACTAAAGCTGGGACAATCCGCTCGCTTCCGACTCCCGGCCTCCGGAAGGCAGTGCGCACGCGCGCGCTGCGACTCCGGCGCGGTTGACTTCCGCTCCCACTGTGCTCTGCGAGCCGAATCATGGATCACACTGGTAAGGAGGCGGAGGCAGTGGGGGTCCCGGTTCCATGCCCCCTTGGCCGGCTTGGGACTGGTCGCCCAGCAGGCAAAAGGGATTACGCTCGCCCCACAACACTAGAGTGTGGCAGTGAGAAGAAATCTCACAGTTGCCTTCCCGTGCCCGGCAGGGGCCTGCTGCTTCCTGGCCTACCCTCTGGTGCGGTACCTACCTTCTTGGTGCCGGCAACAGCCGCTCCTTCTGTTTCTGCTGAGCTCCGAGCCCGGACCGGTGGGCGGCGTAGGCCTTTGGGAAGGGAGAGCGCCGGCTCTGTTTTATTCAGCCCAGCTGCTCTACCCTGCATTATGGGGACTCGCGAGTAGACTGCGGTCTGAGAGTCGCGGAATCCTCTTTACCGCTGGGAGTGGACGGGCGAGAGTGGGTTGGAGACTTCCTGCTGTCTCAGTCAGCTTTGGGCGGGTGCTGCAGTTGTAACCTCCTGTCGTCTCTCCTGTCCTTCATGGACTAGAGAGGTGAAAGAAGGGAGTCGGATATAGTTTTTGGAATCAAACTTGGAGGAGCTTTTCTACCTAAACCAAAAGCATGCCCCGCGCTTCGGCTGTGGTCCTTACTCATCGTTTGAGGGTATTTACAAAGAGGAGCTTAAAATCAAGACATTCTCATCCTTTTCTCCAAGTAAGAGTAGCTCCACCCTTTGTTATGTGTTTTCTGGCTTTTGTTTCTTTCTGGTTCTTGGACGGTGAATGTGTGCTCTTGGAATTAACAAGTGCCCCATACAGTTATAGCGACCATATCACAAATAGAGAAAACGTATTTTTCGTAAGTATTGAGTTGTCCTCACTCATCATATATCTATTATATAATTAGGTGTGTATGTTTATTTATGCCAGATACATACAGATATCTACAGGTCGGGAGATGAAGGATGGAATGGTAAACAAGGCGGACCAAGTCCCTGAGAGACCTTCTATTTTATGGAAGAACACAGACAATAAGTTCTTTTTTATTGTTTGTTTGCAGATTATAAGTGTTTTGAAGAAAATAAACGGGTGTTCTGGAGAGATTCATAGGAGGAAATTTCAGAGAGGGTTGTTAGGAAAGGTCTTTGTGGAAGGATAACATATAAGCTAAGATGTGATGGGTGAGAAGAATCCAGTCCTGGGAAAAAAGGAGGAGGAAGAGCATTTCCAGCAAGTGCATAGGTGCTGAGTAGGTAGATGTAGTGAAGTTAGCTGCAGCCTAGTAATAGCCAGAGAGTTAAGAGTCCTGAAGTGAGATTGGAAAGGAGGGCAGCCATCGCATTCAGGTCATTGAAAGCCATGGTAAACGTTTGAATTTTATTTTAAGTGAATATGAAGGCATTGAACAGAAGTAGAGGAAGAACACAGTCCCTCTAAACAATGTAATAAGCTGTTCTATGGAGAATGGTGTAAGAGAGGAAGGTAAGAATGTTGGAAAATAGGTGATTGCAGTAGACCGGAAGGGAAGGTTGGTTTGGTGGAAAGGAAGGAGAATGGGCAGCTTCAGTAATACTTGGGTGGTGTTTGGAGGAATGTGAGAGAAAGGAGAAATGCCTACGTTTTTGGTTTGAGCAGCTAGGTAGTGTCT
Organism: Cacajao melanocephalus; assembly: GCA_963573385.1. Lineage (NCBI taxonomy): Eukaryota > Metazoa > Chordata > Mammalia > Primates > Pitheciidae > Cacajao > Cacajao melanocephalus. The sequence continues at coordinate 62,965 of CAUYLG010037538.1, forward strand.
ATTATTGAGTTGAGGATAACTTGAGGGAGAAAACAGTCCTTTTTTCGTAGAAGTGAGACAGGAAATTTGAGAATAAGTGTTTAGTCTTGGACTACTTAGTGTGAGACAGCTGTTGAGACACAGGAGAGGAGATGTCAAGTGGAGATGAGGGGTAAGATCACTGAAAATATGTATCTGGAAGTTAGTACCTTTATTTATAGCTGGTATTTTAAAGCATAAGGACAGATGAGACCATGTAAGAAGGGTGTGCTCAGAGGAGAAGCTGGCCTAGAACCAGGCTGTAAAGAATTCCGGTTTTTGGGAATTTATATAGAGTTGAAACTCTGGAATTTTGGTGTTAGAATAGCAAACATTCAACTTTAGGAAAATAATTCTTATTTGAGCCCATTACTGGAGTTGTGAGTCAAGTTCCTGCCATGGTTGACAGGCTGTTATGTTAGGAAATCATAATAGGGGTCGGTGTAAAGAGTATTATCTTAATTCTTGAAGTTAAAAGATTGCCTAAGGAAGTAAAACTCATCCTAACATGAAAGTATTCACCAATGAGCTAACCACTTAAAAAATTAGTTGCCACTCAAATGTCCCTTCTGCTTAACACTAGCTTCTTACATGTTTTTTTTAATGACTCAGTCTCCTTCATGTTTAGTGTCAGAAGACAGTATCAAATACTGTGCATTGATTGTGAAATAAAATTATAAACCTTACAGAAGATTCTGGTTTTCATGAAATTCATAAACATGAATTTGATAACTGTTTAAATCACAAAGCCTTTGGCAAATGAGGAAATGCCAGTTAGCTAGATAATTGAAGACTCATGACAGGATAGGCTTCTCAAAAGAATAATTTTAATATTGAAGGATTAAGAGGTTCTTGGGGAAATTGATGAAACCCTTGAACATTATGCAAAAATGACCCATTTTATGATCATACTGAAACATTCAAATGTAAAATGAAGGTGTTCTAATAGAATCTTTCCAGAAAAATTACTCCAACTGGAGCCTCCAAGAGGCTCCCAGTTAGGTTTATTCTTTGGTCATTCTAAGAATTAGCACTTTGGTAACTATCCCAGATTTTGTAAAATATTTGTTGGTTCCTTTTTTCAAGATAAAAATCCTAAATTTTTAAAAAACTATATAATATGGAAGTGTGCCTTTTTAAAGTGAAAAGTGAATATATCTTAAATGGTCAGTAGTCCTTAGTTACGTTCTGTGTAATATCTAAGAAATTTTTATTGTTAAGGACTTTATAATTTGTTACTGTATTCAAAAGGAAATTGTGCTTTATGTTCTGATTCTTAATTTAAAAACAACAAAAAGCAAAACAGCCCCCAAAGAAACCCAGAATATTATCACTATTAGATGCTGTATCTCATGAACTTGAATCTGTGAAGCAAAGTGGGAAAGGCCAGCCAGCTCTTGGAAGTTGTAGGCTGTGCAAGCAACAGTAAAGACCTCAAGTGTTCAGGATGGTTTGAAAAGAACTTGTAGTAATGAAGTGTTGGTATTTTCATTCACAAAGGTAAAACCATTAAACTATTTTGATATTTGAATATTTAATATTTGAGAGACAGCATTGAACTGATTATATGTCTACAGCTACTTGCTTTTTAGTTCATTGTAATGTGAGGAACACTTTTTGGGCAAGAAAAGCCATTCATATTTCTTTTAGCCAATGCATTGCTTGTAAGTACTTTTACATACGTAAGCAACTACAATGAAAGCAGATGAAATGCATTAATCACCTTGTGAGTATATTTAGTGAAGTGCTGGAAAGCTGATCAAGTTGGGTTTATCAACTCAGGATTCTAGCCAACCATGTAATTCCCCTTCCCGACTTTTTTTTTTTTTTAAGATTAGCTGTTGTAAGAGTAGTAAGTAGACTGAAAGATAATTAAAATAATCATTAAGGACCCATTTTTCATTTTGTTTGAGATATTGTTCAGAAAAAGTGCAAATGAATGTGAACTTAGTGTGTGTCTATCATCATAGTAGCCTTGGTGGCCATTAGTACTAGCTTACTACTTCCAAATTTGGCTTTGCTGAATTTAATGTGGACGGTTTGGCTATCAATCTTGACTGTAATATTTCCTGCAGGGGCAGTTACACAACCTTGTTCAATAACTTGTCATGTTTAAAACACTACAAATTAAAAAATATGTTATTTGTATTTCCTGTTTTAAGCATTTTTTGTCTTTAGTAGGTCAAGTTAAATATTTATCTTTTCGTCTACTTGAACAAAGATAACTCTTAAGCTTTAGATGGAGTCAGTTCTATGAAATAATACTCCTGTTACTCATGGGACAAGAATTAATTTATTCTATAGACAATAACAAGCAAAGACTCCAAGGACTAGAAAGTGACAGTTGTTTAGACCTAGTTGTATTACAGGAACTTTGCATCCTCTTAAATTATAATTTTCCATTACAGTTCCGACTAAGAGGTCAAGTCACATGTTATAGCACAAATACATTGTTGCATGTTTTTACTACTAAATGCTATAATGGTTTTTACTAAATTTTGAATGATTTTTAGAATAACTATTTTACACTTAAAGAATAATCACATTTCTTAAAACTTCGATTTCAAATGGATTATTTAATTTTGCCTTCATCAGTTTTAGAAAGTTCAGTTTACTAAATTTATTGTCTGCTTTGCATGCTTGATGATCAAACGTGGAGATAGGGATGGTTTCCTTTTTCTCCTTACTCCTTTTCTTTTAAAAAACGTCTCTTACAGTTCAAGACAATGATTCTTAGGTTCATGAATGGTTTGTTTCTGTAAACTCTCGAATTATATGAAAAATTGTATTCACTTTTCTAGGGAGAGGTTGTATAACTTTTATCAATTTCTTAAAGGATTCTATACTTCAAAAAGGGTTAAAAAGCATTGTCTTAAGTGCTAATCCAAAACAAATAAAATTAATAGTTAATGTAATTTTGAAAGTCAGAACCCAGATCTCTTAACCTTGATAATGTTAGGTATGTTGTTTTAATGCCTATGGCAGAATAATCTTCAAAAAGAAAAACTAAAAGAAATTACAACTTTTTTTTTCCTAACATAGACAATGAGTTACAAGGCACTAATAGTTCTGGATCCTTGGGTGGTCTTGATGTTCGCAGACGAATTCCTATAAAGCTCATCTCCAAGCAAGCAAACAAAGCGAAACCTGCACCTCGAACTCAAAGGACTATAAACAGGATGCCTGCAAAGGCTCCACCTGGTGATGAAGGTAATTTTTTTAAACTAATAGGTCCAACACTCTTTCTGTTTTATCTGATTGCTCCAGATAGTCTGTGTGATCTTACTTATTGGCTACCTCTTTTTTATCTTACATATTCTATTCATTCTTCAGCCTTCTTGTTTGACTTCTTGTTTTAGCACATTGTATTTTTATTTCCCTTTATAAATATTTTTGATTTGGTTCCTTTTGTTGTTGAAGGCAATACAGCTCATTGTTCAGTAATCTAAACAGTATTGCAGAAAACAACATTAAAAGTAAAATCCTTCTATCCAAAGATAGTCCCTGTTGACTTTTTTATACAAAAGTATTAATTTTTTTATGTGTAGTTGCCATTTTTTCATGTAATATGCATTTGAGATTTTTTTTTCTTATTAGTACATACAGATCTACCTTATTAAAAAAATAGATTTGAGTATTTATAGACATACCATAATTTATTTAACAGTTTTTCCATTTTTTTGCTATTACTAAAAGTGTTACACCAAATACTCTTGGACATATAGTTTAGAATGTATACTTTGTAGAATTTGTACTTTGCACAGATTTGGCCTTTTTTTTTTTTTTTTTTAATTTCAAAGACTTTAAAAACTACAAATTTGGATATTTTAAAACTTGATAGATACTGTGCATTTTAGAGTTTGACAAGTACTGTCAAATTGTTCTTCAAAGAAGGTATGTTTATACTCCTACACACCAATGCTGAGTACTAGAAACCTTTTAAAATTTTTGTTTTGATGTAAATTTCTTTTAATTACAGAAGAGTGTATTTTTTTCATAGCATTGGTCATTCTTCTGAGTTCTTTGTAAATTAATAGGATTTTTGTTATATAGTGTATATATTATTTTCTTCTTCTTTTTTTTTTTTTTTTTTTCTTTTTTTTTTGAGACTGGGTCTTACTCTGTTTCCCAGCTGGAGTGCAGTGGTGGGATCATGGCTTGATATTCCAGGCTCAAGTGATCTTTCCACCTCAGTCTCTTGAGTAGCTGGGATATAGGTGCGTCCCATCTGCCTGGCTAAGTTGTTATGTTTATTTTTTGTAGTGATGGGGTCTTGCTTTGTTGCCCGGGCTGTTTTAAACTCCTGGGTTCAACAGTCCTCTTGCCTTCACCTCCCAAGGTGCTGGGATTACAGGTGTGAGCCACTGTGCCTGGCCTATATTGTATATATTCTCCATTTGTCTTTTGAATTTTGTATACAAAATATTTATTGCAGAGAATCTTGAAGATTCTATGTAGTCAGATATCCACTCTTTGCTTTTGTGACTGCTGGGTTTTATGACATTCTTTGAAAGGCCTTTCCCTATTTCACCAATATACAACAGTTTTTCCATCTTACCCTTCATTACAGGTTAGCAAACTATGTCTGTGGGCCAATTATAGTCCTGTTTTTACGAATAATTTTATTGGAACACAGCTATGCTCCTTCATTTAAGTATTCTCTCTGGGGGCTTTCACACTGTGATGGTAGAGTTGAGTAATTGTGATTGAGACCATAGGGTCGACAAAGCTAAGTATTTACTACTTAGCCTTTCACAGAAAAAGTTTGCTGACACTGCTTTGGAACATTTATGGATGTGTATTTGGTTATTAAGGGGAAAGAAGGTGGGGTTGGGCTTTTTTTTTTTTCCAAAACATTGTCCCAACTCTTTTCCTTGCTGAATAGGAATTTTACTATCATCATAGATACGTTAAAGCAGCAGTCCCCAATCTTTTTGGCACTGGGACTGGTTTCGTGGAGGACAGTTTTTCCACAGATGGAGAGTAATGGCAATATGTGGGGAGTGGTTTCTGGATGCAGCAGTCGTGTTAATTAGATTCTTGTAAAGAGCACCAGCCTAGATCCCTCTCTTGCACAGTTCACAATAGGGTTTGCATTCCTATGAGAATCTAATCCTCTTGCTGATCTGACAGGAGGTGGAGGCAGAGGTCAAATGGTAATGCTCGCTAGCCCTCCGCTAACCTCCTGCTGTGTGGCAGAGTTCCTAACAGGCCAGGGTACTGGTCCGAGGCCTGGGAGTTGGGCACTCCTGTATTAAAGGTCTAAAAGTATTTGTTTGTATTTCTAGACTTTCTATTCTATTCCAGCAGTTTGTCTGTATTTCTTTTGTAGAATCAAACAACTTTAGTTACAACTTAGGATTTCCTTTATTGTAGGGTTTCTCTCCCATCTAAACAAGTCTATTTGAAGTCAAAATGTTATAAATCATGTTAGTAATAACCTACGGCTGCTGCTGCACTGTCTCTAATTTAGGGTCACTCCTGCTTTGGATTTTTAAAAGAATAATTTTTTTAAACAACATGGTAATGTACAAATACATTCTTGTAATAGTTCAAACAATGCAAAAAAGCCAAAATCCTCTTCGCCCCTTTCCCTCTCGGATTTTGGAGTAAAAGAAATTTTTTTTGATTGTTTTTTTTCTAAGCATCAATCAAAATGTGGAGTTTTGGGTGCCAGTATGGTATCTATACAAATATATATAGTTTAATGATGGGAGTACAGCTGGAACTACTCTGAAAAATGATAATGTGCTCCTAATTTCCCTGGCTGTTACCTCAATAATTTTCTGGGTTTGAAAAATTGAGTTTCCTTATATTGAATTTCTGATCACACCAGCTTTTTTAACGTGTAAATGGGTGATACAGGAGCCTAGGAACACTCGGGTGTAACTTATAAGAGCACCCTGACTTTGGAGTATACATTTGTATTGGCAGTAATTAAATAGCAGTACATTGAAGTGTCTATCAGCTTCAAAAAATTCTTGCATCACTATATGTGTGTGAATGTGTCTGTGTGTGTGTGTCTATGTCTGTGTATAGGTGCCATCATTTAGTCATGTGGGTAAAGTTAAAACTTGTGTGCTTGGCTACTCTGTTTACCAGTTCTAGGGCCAAAAGAGTCGTGAGAAGCCTGGCACCTTGGAGGGATATATTTGTCTTCTCAGCTTTACTTTAGGTAATTGGATTCTACCTAGAATTCCCATCAGACTGTTCGTTGGTTTTCTGTTCCTTTGTAGGAGACGAGAATATTGCCATCAAGTTTTTAATTAGGCCAGAGAAATTGAGCCCATTTGATCTTCGTATATCTAAAGTTTATTGATACTGATAAATGCATTGTAGGAGAGGATATATAAGATATGATACGGCTCCTGTTTGGGTAATAAGGGAGTGGTTTTAATTGACAGGATGAAATATGAATATGTTGAAGTGTCTACATCTCTCATTTTAGGGCTAAAGAAGGGGATAACTCATTTGCTAATAAAATCTATAAAATGCTTTATGTTTTTATTATATTCTAGGCAATAAAATCAGTCTTGAAGCATACCATTTTTGTAGCTAGACTAGAATAAATGGTAATTAGTATCTTAAAAATTTGTGCAACAAGCATGATAATCAGTAATCAGTAAAGTTTTATATTAGAAATCGTCTCATGAATTGATAAGAGCATTTGAATGGAGTCAAGAGATCTGAGGTCTGTTCCTGGCTTTGCCACTTATCTTCTATATGTTGACTTATTATGAGTCTTCATATAGTAATATTCTGAATAATGTAGTAAAAGAGTTGGACTAGGTCACCAAGATTACCTCTAGCTGATGTTTTAAACTAAACTTGATTGTCTTATTTTTAGAAAAGCTTCAAAAGGCATCAGATGGGATTTTTAGTTAATAGGTCTATTTTGCCATATATGTATATATGTATATGTATATGTACTTCCAAAATGAAATTCGAGATTTGGCAAGTTAACTAACAACACTTTTTTTTTTCTCAGAAGGATTTGATTATAATGAAGAAGAACGGTATGACTGTAAAGGGGGTGAGCTGTTTGGAAATCAGCGGAGATTTCCTGGACACCTTTTTTGGGACTTTCAGGTATAATTAAAAATGAAAAATTTTATTAGAACAATAAAATATTTTAGGTATTAAGTACTTAAAATGTTTTATTGGTTTAATGCGCAATACATAAAGAATGTCTGTTATGAACTTGTTATAACTATGATTTTCAGTACATACAAATCATTTATTAATACCCTATTTTCAAGAATAATTTGAAGTAATTTTTAGTAAAATCAGTAGCCATTAACACTAAGAAGAAAAACGAATGGAAACAAAGCTAATAGTGGGGAATACATGGAGATTACATCAGGAAGCCTTTATTTCTAATTGTTTTAACAACTTTTGTAAAACACTAACCAATTCATTGTGTAGATACAATCTTTAGAATTGTGTAAGAAGATTAATTTTAATTATGTCATTTCAACAGATAAACATCTTAGGTGAAAAGGATGATACACCAGTTCATTTCTGTGACAAATGTGGATTGCCTATTAAAATCTATGGGCGAATGGTAAGTATAATTAAATAAAATATTGTTTTTATAAGTAAGCGTTTGCATAGAGGTGGGATTCTGAAATTTAGATAGGGTTATCATTGTTTAATGACTTTGTGAAATTTTAAATAAGTATGAAATAACTAAGGGAAGTATTGGAATACTGTGAATTTAATATGATTATCTTGACAAATTGTTGAATTCTTGTAAAATATTAATTAAATAAAACTGAAAATTAGAATAACTTCTGAAAACTAATTTCTTTGGACTGTTTGATACCAGTTAGTTTACAGTTATTTTAATTTATTAAGGAAAGTTTTTTTTCTTAATAAATAGAGCAAAACTACTTATTTTTGAAGGCCACAATTTTTTTTTACGTAAAACTGCGTTAATTTAATTTCTCTTTTTTTCCTGAGTCTCAGAGAGGCTTAATAATAATAATTTCCAAAAATTGAATTCTAATCATTAAAAAAATTTTACAATTCTCACTAATTTTATAGTAATTTTCACATTTCTTCCCTCAAAAAAAGTTAGTTTTGTGTTTGCATTTGGAAAAAAATTGAATTCAGTAACATGCCTGTGATGGTAGAGGGTGTGGATTATGCACTGTTACTTTGCTGTACATCATAGTAAAGAAATAGTAATGGACTATGAATTAAAAAATATGGTTCTAACATCATTTTACTGTATCCTTCTGATTGATGTTTAGATTTTTATTAATTAACTTAAAATTACCAGAGGAAAATGCTGCTTATATTAAATATAGGACATGCTTGTTATTTTACTACATTGGAATTGTTTCAGGACAAACAAGATTTTAAAAAAATAACAATAATTAAAGTGTTCTTCAGGAGCTTTTGACCTGCAGGGGCCTCAGTGTGGTGGCTCACACCTATAATCTCAGTGCTTTGGGAGCCTGAGGTGGGAGGATTGCTTGAGTCTAGGAGTTTGGAACCAGCCCGGACAACTTAGTGAGACCCCATCTCTATGATAAAATAAAATAAAATAAAATAAAATAAAATAAAATAAAATAAAATAGCCTGGTGTGGTGGCACACACTTGTGTTTCTAGCCATTCTGGAGGCCGCGGTGGGAACATTGCCCAGGAGTTCGAGGTTACAGTGAGCTGTGATCACACCACTGCACTCCAGCCTGGGCAACAGAGCAAGATCTGTCTCTTAAAAGAATAAAAAGAAAAAAGCGTATGGAGACCATGGGTGAAATTTATAGGGTTTACACCTCCAGAAAGTGTAAGCAAATGTGTATGTGTACATTTATTAGGAAAAGGGCCATAGTTTCTGTCACATTCTCAAAAGGCATTGTGATTGAAAAAGATTATTAAAATTAGCACTTAATAAATGTCCATTTTAACAGATATTCTCAAGTGTCTTCTAAGCCTTCTAATGTATAGGGCACTATACTTTTTTTTTAAATAAATATTTTAAGTTCTAATATGCTTAACTGTAATATGTCTTTGTTTACAGATTCCATGCAAGCATGTTTTTTGCTATGACTGTGCTATTTTACATGAAAAAAAGGGCGATAAGATGTGTCCAGGGTAAGATAAGATTATCATTACCTTTTTTAAATAATAAAGTTTTAGTGCAGTGATTTGTAAGGTGGATTATAGAGGTTTGGGGGTTATAGAAATCAGGCAGGAGATCAGACATATAGACATGGCTAATCTTTTTCTGTGAGCCCAGTTTGCTTCAGGTTTCTCTTTAATATAGGGCCACTGTCAGTCAACTCAAGTTGGTCAAAATGAAATCTGTTTGCCATTATAGAAGTATTATTATAAACCAAAAAGTTACTTTTTTTGATGAGACATTAAAGAAGTAGTAAGGTATATTGAGAGCAGACTCCAGAATTAGAATTCCTGGATTTGAATCCCTGTTCTACTATTTATTAGCTGTGTTACTGTCATAGGCTGTTCTTTATTGATAAAATGAGGCTGATAATAATACCTGTCTCCTCGAGGTATTTTTAGGATTAAATGAGATTATATATATATATATATACTATATGTACACACATACATATAGTATATATATAGTAGCTGGCATATAGTAAGCACTATATAAGCTCTTACTACTTTCAAATCTGATTATTATATCTTGAGTATATCTTAGAACATCATTGTTACATAGTCTCAAACAAGTTATAAAAAGCTAGATCAACTTTGGGACGGTCTTGAAGAAACCAGAATAAGAATTTTTAGATCAATTCAGAATCCTTAATAAGGAAGGCTTAAGAAAGAATGAGAGAAATAGAGAGAAAGAAACAAACAAAAAAAGCAAAAACAACAAGAACAACAAAAAGAATGAGTGCTACTTGCTTGGAATAGCCACAGACTTCCTAGATTCCTTATAACCTGTGCTTAAGGCTACCCTAAGATTTGTGGTATTGATTGATAACAAAGCTGTGGACACTAGTCAGCAATGATTCCCTTTTATAGTATAGAAAAATGGACATCACCAGGAGAGAAAGGGGTGATTTAGACAGCTCAATAACAACTAATTCTCTTGGTGTGTTTTTAGCTTTTTACAGTAACAGATTATAAAATTTGTACTATGAGTTTTTTAAAGTTTTGTTTATAGAATTATAATTCAGAAGAGTTAAGACATTAGAAGTATATATCACTTGTTTTTTGGGTGTTTTCTCTAATGCTTAGTTTTCAACATGGTATACATTCATTTTAAGTTACATAGTAAATTTGATTGCTTCATTGGGATAAAGGATTTCAGATGTGGTAAAACATTATTTAGAAGACTTCTAAAGGTTTCCTCTTTTGTATAAGTATTGAAAGAAAATTTAAAGATACCTATTGTTTAAAAGGAAATTAGTTCTCAACTTACTAAATGTAACTAATGTACTGAATATACTAATATACTAACCTTACTAATGGACTAAATGTAACAAGGTACTAAATGTCACACCTCACTTATGTGGTCCTTATTAGGACAGAAGGTCCTTAGTAGAAGTTCTAGAACAGAAGCCTATATGGATTAACAGACCCAGATCAGGAAGTGAAGAAATGGCAATCAGAGTTCCAAGAGAAAGTGCCTCACCTCTTGTTAAGGTGGAGATAGTTCTGAGTTCACACTGAACTAGAAGCACAAAACAAGTGTGCCAGGTGGCCACTAAAGGGAAGCATAATAACATCAATAAGGAGTGCCAGCCTTATAGTAAGGATGGAAAAATAGAACTCAAAATCAAGAGTATAGAGCCATTTAGTATAGTGTCAAATGACCTGAAACACATATTCAATGATAGTTGCTTATAGTGCTTAACTGGGGATTAAATACTGTCACTTTAATTTGATATTAAGAATATTCTTTTAAGTAATATGAAATAGATATAAAAACATTGTGAAGTAGAGTAGATATTTTAACCTCATTGTACACATGAAACAAACTCAGAAATGGTTCAGTAACCTCAAATTACTGAGCGAGATCTTCAGATTCTTATTTCAGTCCTCTTTCCCCACTGTGTCAAGAAAGCTGTAACAGCAAGTGTGGATTAAATATGATAAATGAAAAATAGTTATAATTTTGACCCTGAGGTTTTAAGAAAATGTTAAGTTAAATTTGGTGCTCACAAATCAGAAAGGTAGGAAATGAAAAATAGTTATAATTTTGACCCTGAGTTTTTAAGAAAATGTTAAGTTAAATTTAGTGCTCACAAATCAGAAAGGTAGGAAAGCTTAAATTTGTCTGACAATTCAGAAAAACTCTTTCTTTAAGCGACTTTTAATAGTCAAGGCTTGATTTGGAATTGTTTATGTTTAATGTTAAGAACCCTAATGATGAGGCTGAAGTTACTTGTAGTCCTTGCAGTATCTTCTACTTACTGTTTTCCACTTAGTATTATTTGCTCAACAAACACTTATCACTCAATAATACTATACAAGTTTGAATTTCATGATTGTAAGTAATCAATCTTTAGGGTTTTTTTTCCTTCCTGGGTTTTTTTGCAAATGGATGCAAAACATAAAATTATTTGAGAAAATTGGATAAATTCTAGGCCTTGGGAAGAATGAGGTCTCTTCTTGAAACATACTGTTTAAAATGAGTTCTGAAGTTGACAGCAATGCCTACGCTTAATGGCTAATAGACAATAAAGTAGGGAAGATTAAAGGTTCATGTAGAATAACTATAACTTCTAATTGTGGACTTTTGCTATATTTTGTGTAATAGTCATTTTGAAAACAGGCATATTTTTGAAAATTACGTAATTTTTATGTTCTCTTTTAGTAAATCACATTTTTTCCCTTCTAATTTAGCTGTAGTGATCCTGTGCAGCGAATTGAGCAGTGTACACGAGGTTCTCTCTTCATGTGTAGCATTGTTCAAGGGTGCAAGAGAACATATTTGTCTCAGAGAGACTTACAGGCTCATATCAACCATCGCCATATGAGAGCTGGAAAACCTGTTACCCGTGCTTCACTTGAAAATGTTCATCCTCCTCCTATTGCCCCACCACCAACTGAAATCCCCGATCGTTTTATAATGCCACCAGACAAGCACCATATGAGCCATATTCCGCCAAAGCAGCACATCATGATGCCACCACCTCCTTTGCAGCATGTGCCACATGAGCACTATAATCAGCCACATGAGGATATTCGTGCTCCTCCAGCAGAATTGTCCATGGCTCCACCTCCACCTCGATCGGTCAGTCAGGAAACCTTTCGTATTTCAACAAGAAAACACAGCAATTTAATAACCGTCCCTATTCAGGATGACTCAAATTCAGGTGCTAGAGAACCACCACCTCCTGCCCCAGCACCTGCTCACCATCATCCTGAATATCAGGGTCAACCAGTGGTATCTCACCCTCATCATATTATGCCTCCACAGCAACATTATGCACCACCCCCACCTCCTCCACCACCAATAAGCCATCCAATGCCACATCCTCCCCAGGCTGCAGGTACTCCTCACTTGGTATATAGCCAAGCTCCACCTCCACCAATGACCTCTGCTCCACCACCAATAACCCCTCCCCCTGGACATATTATTGCCCAGATGCCACCTTATATGAATCATCCTCCTCCAGGACCTCCCCCACCTCAACATGGTGGTCCACCTGTAACTGCACCCCCTCCTCACCATTATAATCCTAACTCATTACCCCAGTTCACTGAAGATCAAGGAACTCTGAGCCCTCCATTTACACAACCAGGGGGAATGAGTCCTGGTATATGGCCTGCACCAAGAGGGCCACCTCCTCCTCCACGATTGCAGGGCCCGCCTTCTCAAACCCCACTTCCTGGACCACATCATCCAGATCAGACAAGATATAGACCGTATTACCAATGATGATAGTATTTTGAACTGAAGATATGAGGAGGAAAAACAACTTATGTATAGTCAATCTTTTAATTAAGCTTTGACTGTTTGGGGAAGGAAAAGTACCTCTTACGGAGGTAGTGTAAAACACATAGGGTCTTATTTCTTAAAATGGTTTTGAATCATGACCTTAGGATTGATTTCAAGTACCATACTGTAGTACAGATAAGTGGCTCAGTTGAGCACAGCTATATTTTAACATCTTTGTTCCCCTAGTTTAGTAAATTGACCTAGAGGTGACCATTTGTAAAAAAATTTGAAAAAATTTTTTGTTGTTTTACTTCAAAAGTATTGTTTTGTTAAACCCAATGTTTAATTTTTCTTGTGATGCATTTTGTTAACCTGTGTAAAAGGATTAAATTTCAATATGGTTGTAAAAATGCTATTTTTATGTGAATTTAAGTGCAGCCACATACTGTTTTTTAAACCATATGTTTTACCACTAATTTCCCAAAGTTAAAATAAAACCTTGAAAGTAAAACTCTACTAGAATTTGCATAAGGCAGACTGTTAAATGATAGAGAATTATTTCACATTTTAGGCACTGAAATTTTGAGGTTTTGAGGTATATTAAGTATACAATGCACTTCACTTGGATGCCTTTTCATTTTTAGGCAGCCTCAGGAGCACCAAAATACATTGGAATTCTACTACTAAGACATATTTGTAATGTTAAAAGGCATTACTAATTATTTGGAAAGATAAGGCCAAAGTAATCAGCTCTACAGGCTTCAAGTTGGTGGGGGAATACTATTACTCATTAATGCTTTTCTACTGAATGGTTGGAATCATATGCACCACACATATTGATCTTAAGTAACATTATTTTATAAAACTGTTAAAATGGTGTTATTTAGATGAAATGTGTTCTGTTTTGTTCATTGTCTTAAATAATTCCTCATTTCATGTTAGAGTTTGATCCTGTGTTAAGTGAGTTTATAGGATTTTCAACTACAGTTTGGGTGCCATGGAGGAGTTTGAATAATGTATTAATGAAGGACATATTCTTGTAATCACGAATTTGCATTTGCTCAGGTTTTCATTGCTGTGTGATAGGGTTTTTCCTCTAACTTGAAATTTAAAAACTTTTATTTCCTATTCCTTTTGTTGGTCAAGCAGTCTGAATTTGTAACATTTTAGCATGGAGTCAACAGTGAAGACTACCAGATAATTTTGTGTTGGAGAAGAGGGAAGTAACAGCTAAATTGTGGATTTCAGTGCTTTATATGGTGCCTTTAGGGTCCGCTTTTACATTATAGGGGCTTGTTATAGTTCAGCTAAGATGACCACTTAACAGTTTATACAGAACTCATATGTATAAACCAACATTCTTAGGATATTATTTATGTCCTTTGAATAAATCCCTGTGAAATTTTTCCTCCCCACTAAAATGGTGCATAATAAAACATGAAATGTATAGTATGCAGATATCATTTATTAGATAGTTTGTAGTGTATACATTTAGAACATATTTCTTTTGACAAAGGGTGAACTGATTGCTAATTTACCATTTTATTCTGTCAGGTACAGGTGAAACAATTTCTCATCTTGAATGATCAGATGCAAAATTACTTCTGAACCCTAGAGCAGAAGTTAGAAATAATAAAATGACTGTTTCAATCTTGACTGGCCAAAAATAACTAATAGGCTTTTTTAAGTTAAGCAAGTGATTTTCTATACTTAGCAGTTTGAAAGTCCAGTGTTAATGCAATATTTCTAGTGAGAAATGCTTGTTATTAAAAGCATGGGAGTGAAATAGTGTGAAATGTTGGTGGTGAGTGCTTCTTTCATATTACTGTAGGTACTTGGACTGGTGCAAACTTGATTCCTTTTCATGCCCCTGTTTCGGAGATATTAAAATATAACTTAAAAATTTAAACCATTTTTGTTCCATGTAATAAGAAAATAGCCAAATTCACTTTAGAGCTTCTCAACTATTTATAAAGAGATCTCCTGCTTTTATTGAAATTCAGTAGAATTGAATGTGGTAAGAAGCCACTTAGCCTATGTATTGGATGAGAAAAATCGGTATCATAACATTTCAAATTAAGAATTCTTGTAGGGTTTTTAAAATGATTTATTTTCAATTAGGTTTAAGAAATCTACGTTATGCAGGGAGGAAAATCTGATGAATGTCTTGTAGCAGACAAGTTTTAAATCGTGTTAGACTTGAACTCATCAATTGTTTGAATGAGGGTGGTGGGTAGAAGGATAATAAAATTACTGTTAGTGTTTCTTAAGGAAAAAGATGTGAATCCCAGCCTTATTTCAGGGAAGCCTTTGAAGCTATGATGGACATAAGTCTAAATTAAATGTATGTATGTTTCATTATATTGCTCTTAAGACTACTGAGGTGGCAGTTTAATTCTTAAAAACAATAAAATGGAAGCATAAATACTATTTTGCCTAGATGAATTTTTATGTAATGGCACATTTGGGAGAATGCAGAATTTTCCATGTTTATGTTGAAACAACTTTCTACAGTAAAATGTTCACTTCTAAAAGATTAAAACCAGCAAGTCGAATGTTATATTTCTTCAGTGGCACGTTTATTCAGAATATAATACAGTATTTGGGGAAAGATCTGTTGCAAAGACTATGAGAAACTATATTCATTTTGCCCTGTAAAAACTACTTGCTCAAAATCATTGTGTCAATACTAAGTGGATACCACTGAAATGTAAATGGAAGAGCTATTTGAACATATCTTTTAAATTCACAATAAGAGGCTATTGGCTTCATGAAGTAAGTATACAGAACTGCCGGAGGCTTTGTTCTAATATATTGGAAGAGTATCTTTTGTAATCTTTTTGGGAAAACTCTACAGTTCCATCTTTCATAAATTTTTTGAAAATGCCCCATATTATGAGTACATGAAAAAAGTGCATGAATACTCAAAGATATTTCTTCATTAGATTAGCTGTCAAATTAGTATGTTGATGTTAAACATACTAATGTACTATATTCTGATTGAAGTGGTCTTACTCTTCTTCACTGGTTTGTAATTTGCTAAATTATGGCCTAGAAACCAGTCAGTCTACTTAATACAGTATATGCAAATCTAATAAAGCAGTATCAGATATACTAGGCTTAACAGGAAGTAGGTAAAATACTTGGTAGTGATGCTAATAAAACCTAACTCGGAATTTTAAACATCTTGTTTTGATTCATGCCCCTTCAGTTTTCCATCATTGAGGGAAAAAGTTTTAAGGCAGAATTCTGAACGCTTTAGTGCTTAATTTTCCCACATCCCCATCTTTAAAAATTTTGAAATTTTTGGTACTGTAGAATCACAGGATTGAAACAAACAAGAAGTCATGAATTTAGTTCTACAATTGGGTAGGACCTCTTTTAAAAAAATCTATTCACTAAAAAATGTTAAAACCTTTTTTTTTTGTAAAAGGATTATTCTGGCTGTGGGATAAGAAAAGACAAAGGAGGCTAAGATGGAAGCAGAGGGAGTAGTCAGAAGGGTGTTTTAATAATTTACACACAAGATGATGGTGGTAACATTACCAGGTATCAAGAAGTGGGAAGTGGGTGACGTGGAAGGATATACATATACATATATATGAAGTATTGATCTATAAAATTAAACACCTATTAAATATGTTAGATGTGGGTATATGATAATGAACAAAGTAGATATGGTCTCTGCCCTTGAGAAGTTTACATTTTTTTTTTTTTTTTTTTAAAGAAGAAGAAAGAAAAAAAGGGAGAAAGAACAGAATTCTTGCTCTATTGCCCAGGCTGGAATACAGTCTAGGAATAGGTATTAAAAACCTCTTTTATGCTGATAATTGTACTTAACAACAGAGACAGGAAGGAATAAGGGAAGAAAATAACAACCAACCAATATTTCATTTAAGTCTGTGAAATGCTATGCAAATGCTGAAGAGTGTTTTACTTCCAATTATATAGACACTTTCAGAATAGGTGTAATATGATACTGAGAAAAATGTATGTTCTGGAGACCTGGAATGAGGAATTCTATAGATATTCACTAAGTTTACTTATTCCAGGTCTAAATTCCCTATTAATTTTCTATCTCGTTGATCCATCGAATATTAATAATGTGGTGTCAAGATCTCCCGCCATTATTGTGCGGGAGTCCAAGTCTCTTTATA
>CAUYLG010037541.1:0-50406 GCA_963573385.1 Cacajao melanocephalus
AAACCATTTATTAGACATGGAGTCCTTTTCCCGTTGCTTATTTTTGTCAGGTTTGTCAAAGATCAGATGGTTGTAGATGTGTGGTGTTGCTTCTGGGGCCTCTGTTCTGTTCCATTGGTCTATGTCTCTGTTTTGGTACCAGTACCATGCTGTTTTGATTACTGTAGCCTTGTAATATAGTTTGAAGTCTGGCATTGTGATGCCTCTGGCTTTGTTCTTTCTGCTTAGGATTGTCTTGGCTATGCGGATTCTCTTGTGATTCCATATGAAGTTTAAAGTGGTTTTTTCCAGTTCTGTGAAGAAGGTCATTGGTAGTTTGATAGGGATAGCATTGAATCTATAGATTACTTTGGGCAGTATGGCCATTTACATGATATTAATTCTTCCTAACAAGGAGCATGGAATGTTTTTCCATCTGTTTGTGTACTCTCTTATTTCATTGAGCAGTGGTTTGTAGTTCTCCTTGAAGAGGTCCTTTACATCCTTTGTTAGTGGTATTCCTAGGTATTTTATTCTCTTTGTAGCAATTGTGAATGGGAGTTCGCTCTTGATTTGGCTCTCTCTCTGTTATTGGTGTATAGGAATGCTTGTGATTTCTGCCCATTGATTTTGTATCCTGAGACTTTGCTGAAGTTGCTTATCAGTTTGAGAAGATTTTGGGCTGAGACAACAGGGTCTTCTAAATATATAATCATGTCATCTGCAAATACAGGCAATTTGACTTCCTCCTTTCCTAATTGAATACCCTTTATTTCTTTTTCTTGCCTGATTGCTCTGGCTAGAACTTCCAATACTATATTGAATAGGAGTGGTGAGAGAGGGCATCCTTGTCTAGTACCTGATTTTGAAGGGAATTCTTCCAACTTTTCCACATTCAGTATGATATTGGCTGTAGGTTTGTCATATATAGCTTTTATCATTTAACGATACATTCCGTCGATACCTAGTTTATTGAGAGTTTTTAGCAGAAGGGCTGTTGAATTTTGTCAAAGGCCTTCTCTGCATCTATTGAGATAATCATGTGGTTTTTGTCTTTGGTTCCGTTTATGTGATGGATTACGTTTATGGATTTCCATATGTTGAACCAGCCTTGCATGCCTGGGATGAAGCCTTCTTGATCTTCTTGATGTGCTGTTGCAATCTGTTTGCCAGTATTTTATTGAAGATTTTTGCATTGATGTTCATCATGGATATTGGCCTGAAGTTTTCTTTTTTTGTTGAGTCTCTGCCAGCTTTTGATATCAGGATGATGTTGGTCTCATAAAATGAATTAGGGAAGGTTCCCTCCTTTTGTATTGTTTGATACAGTTTCAGAAGGAATGGAACCAGCTCCTCTTTGTACATCTGGTTATATTCGGCTGTGAACCCATCTGGACCTGGACTTTTTTTGGTTGGTAGACTATCGATTGCTGCCTCTACTTCAGCCCTTGTTGTTGGTCTATTCGGGGTTTCAGCTTCCACCTGGTTTAGTCTTAGTAGAGTACAAGTCTAGGAATTTATCCATTTCTTTCCGGTTTACTGGTTTATGTGCATAGAGCTGTTTGCAGTAATCTCTGTTGGCAGTTTGTATTTCTGTGGGTTCAGTGGTGATATCCCCTTTATTGTTTTGCTCTTTTGTCACTTTTTTTTCAGGCTTTTTTTCTTTTTCTTTTTTAATGACCAAAACAAAGCATCTACAACTGCAGCTTCTGGAAGAACCACTTGTTCTTGCCTGTCTTATATCTCCTCAAACTTGACCTCGGCCTCTCGTTGGGCCTTGCATTTAGGGGCAGGATCTCTGAAGACATCCTTATTGACGACAGTTTTGTCCAAGGGGATATCCACAGAGTACCTTGTGGGCATTAGGTGATTGTAGTTATAAACTTTCACAAAAGACTTGATCTTTGACCTCTTGGCGATCTTCTTCTTGCCCATGGCGGCTGTCACTTTGCTGAGATACCGGTCAATTCCAGCCACCAGAGCATGGCTGGAGGGGCAATCTGAGGTGCCATCATCAATGTTCTTCATGATGATGGCTTTGTATCCAGAGTAGCATCCAGCCAGGACAAGCACCATCTTCCCAGGTTTCATGAACTTGCCCATTTTGGCAGCAACCACTCGAGCCTACAGCAAAAAGGAAAGAAGAACACTTCTGCTAACTTTTCACCCCAGGGAGGAGTCACATGCGATATGTCTTTGATGGAGACCTATTGACAAGCAGTGTTGTGAGTGGGAAGAATGCGGGCTTCACGACTCTGCAGACCTACGCCAAGCCCAGGCTTGCTGTCTGATAGCTGTGCCATCTTGAATTCAGGGCCCTTGTCCAGCATCCACTCAATACTTAGTGATATAATAATGATGAGTCCTTGGATAATAAATTTACAACCTCTCGAGAAGATTGTTGAAAATAACAGCACTGTATTAGGTGGCCTGTGTTTTGCTTTTGCTAGAATTACCAATCACGTTACTTAATAATTCATCATATGCATGAAATAATGAATGCATCTTTTGAAAGTGTAAATTCTGTTCAACATACATTTATGCATCATGTGCCTACCAGGTTTCATGCCAGGCGTGGGGACACCAACAGAAGTGACTCAGGGTTGCTGCTTGCATGAAGCTCCTGTATTTGCAGGGGGATCAATAGCTACAGACCAATTAGCATAACAATAATTAGAATAATTATAGGATATATTTAAGTGCTGTGAGAGTATAGATAGGCGATACAGTTCTGTTTGGTTGGAGAGAGAAGAAAAAATAAGCCATTCAGGAATTTTGATTATAGCCATAGAAACCAGGTCTGGCTATCATAAGAAAAGAGAGAATTAATTGGAGAGTTGTTGGGGGCTCTCCCGTGGGCGTTGAACTGGAGGGCCAGGCCTGGGGAATGGGCCAGAAGCAGGGGAGCTTCTAGGTCATGAAGCACTACTAGTTGCGTCATTGTACTCTTGCTGCCGTTTCTGTGGTCTCTGTCAAGCCATTCTCCATCAGTCCCTCCTTTCTGTGTCACTTATTTATTCAGGGTTCAGTTTTATGTGATGATGACTGTCTGAGCCCAAGTGGGGCGCCTACTCGTGGCTGCTTCAGGATAGAGAAAGCACACATATTTGATCTCCACTTTGATACAGGACAGCTTCCTATTTGGAAATTGGACAGAACCTCCCCAAGACTCTAACATGGGATTTAATAGGGTGCTGCAGGAAGCGTTGACTGGGTCCTTGACAGTCGGCAACAGCAGAGCACTTGGGCAGGCAGAGTATAGAAGAGGAGACGTTCCTGGCAAAGAACAGTAGGAGCCAGAAGCACGGGCCCTGGAAGCCCTCGTGTGTCTGAAGGGACGAGAGTTCCATTGTGCCGCAGGCAGTATTGGTAGCTGGGTGAGACTAGGTCAAAGAAAAGCATTTCTTCAGTTTCTAATGTCCATTCACTAGAGAAGTAGCCCAGGTGGGGACCCTAGATGGATCTACAAGCAGTTGGAACAGGTTTTTGACCAGCCTCTGAGGCCCCTGAAGGACAGTTTATCTGACAGAGATGGCCCAATGAGCCCCCACCAGGTGCAAGCTGACAGTTCCCTATTCTCTGCATTGTCCTCTTAGCCCAGGTGTAATACCAACAGCAGAGGCAGGACCTTGCTTTCCACAGAGGATCCCTCCAGTAGGTATGGGGCAACTGCCTGCCTGCCTGACATAGTTACGGGCTGAGCATGTGACTGTGGCCAGGCAGCCTTTTCTCTGGTCAGGTAGGGGCCACTTCTCTGACTCCGTTAACCTCACGGCTCTCTAGAGAACCTTTCTGACTCATCGACATACAAACCCTGAGGTCTGAAGTGCTGTCAGAGTGGGGCAGGGCGTACCAGGGTTGCTCTGGGCATGAAGACCACACACACCTGACTGGCTCTGCTCAGTTCATGAATTTCCCACCTGGAGCCTGGGCAGTTCATTTCTCTTGTTCTCTGTAAGAAACTACAGCCCTATTGCTGGTCATGTTTGAGCAACTTCTCCGAACTCTTACTGTTTGGAGCTGCAGTGAGAAGCAGCAGGCAGCAGAGCTGAATCACTGGCTCCTTTTCTCCCTCCCCGTCTCTCTCTTTTCAGCCTGCAGATTTAGAAGCATGAGTAAGCTCTGCTTTACCCAACTCTTGCTTATTTCAAGCAGCATGCTGTTACCCTGTACCTAAAGACAGCCCCTGCCTCCTTCACAGGCAGGGATTCTATTCTCCAGCATTACTTTTTAAAAGGTGTTCAGCTAGAAAATCGCATATTATTTCCTCTGTAAAGGTTTCTCCTTGCCACCTTTGCATAGCTACAGCTGTCACAACCGCAGTTAATATTTTGTGTGCCTGTGCATGCAAGTGCATGGTGTGGGAAAGGAGATAATCAGGCTGTCCTCTTGGGCAGCAGCTTTCCAGCTCAGCTTTTATGAGCTAAATTTAAAAAATAAATAAATAGATCATGTCACTGTCTTGCTCAGAGCTCTCCAGTGGCTCTCCGTGCTCCTAGATGGCAGTGCACCACCTCACCAGGGCTGCAGGGCCCTGCGCCCTCAGGCCTTAGCCTGTTTTTCATGTTGTCTCTCACCACTCCCCCACTCCACTCCCAGGTATTTGTTATGGTGTTCACTATGTCCCTCGAACATGTCACTTTTGTTCCCAGTCAGAGGCCTTTGCATTGGTTTTCTCAGCTAGGAATGAACTTCTCCAAGATCGTCATGGCCTTCTATTCTGTCATGAAGCTCTCAGCTTGAATGTCACCTCCTGAGAGGGACCTTCTCTGGTCACCCCCTATGAATAAGTCCTCACCCCCACCTCTCTGGACCACCACTCTGTTGTTGACAGCCCTTCATCAGCATCTGATATCGCATTCACTTATTAATTTATGTTCATCTGTCCATTCCCTCCTGTGTGCCTCACTCATCGCAGGGTCCCAGGCTCTGAGAACAGTCCTGGGTCCATAAGATTTCGGTACAATTTTGGTGCTGATGTCAGTGCAAACAAGAGTGAAACAGCAGTGGGGACATTGACTGGGAGAGGCAAAGTGCCATAGCAAAGATTGTGTGGAGATGCTGAGAGGAGAGAGGGCATCTGCAGGGATGCGGAGGGGCTGTCCCAGCTAGCTGTGCCTGTGTAGATCAGGGCTTAGCTGTTCTGCCTGGGCCAGCCTGGCTTCTCTCTGGAGGAACAAAATTCATGGCGCAGGCCAAGGAAGACAGCATGCTGAGGATGCCGACAGGTAAGGACTGTTGGATGCCAGGAGCAGGTGCAGAGGAGGGGCCCGCTGGCCTGCTCTTCCTGAGGAGAAATGGACATCGCTTTGGGCTTTCAAGGGCACAAGCTCCCATGTGGTTAATTGTTGTTGCTCTGGGGTTTCTCCCAGCCCTCCACTAAAGGGAATTGTGCACCAGAGTGGTTCTACATTTCATTTCCGACCTTATCATCTCTGTGCCCTAGAACTTTATTAGACATTGAAGAGATGATATCATGATTTCTTAAGATAGCCTTGCTTGGAAAATTATACCAGGTAGGATCTTATTACACCGGGAGATGAAGCCCATTACTTTAAAACTTTACCTCTGCCATGTATTGATTGTGCAGCCCTGGGTGACTTCATTACTCTATGCCTCATTTTTCTTGCCTTTAAAATGGGTTTAGGCCAGGTGCAGTGGCTCACATCTGTAATTCCAGCACTTTAAGAGGCCAAGGCGGGAGGATTGCTTGAGCCCAGGAGTTCAAGACCAGCCTGGGTAACATAGTGAGACTCCATCTCCCCAAAATTTAAAAAATTAGCCAGGCATGGTGTGCTTGTAGTCCAAGCTACTCAGGAGGCTGAAGTGGGAGGATGGCTTATGCCCAGGAGGTCGAGGCTGCAGTGAGCCAAGATTGTGCTATTGCACTTTAGCCTGGGTGACAGAGCAAGACGCTGTCTCATTCATGCATACATACATACATGGTGTTTAATAATACGTATCTATCTCACTAGGTTATTGTATAAGTTAATGGAGCACTTAAGGAATTATTTATTAATTGGTAATAAATGGTCACTGTTGCTTTTATAGAGTTGTTCCTGATTGTTTTGTGAGATGTCACTGATCCTTGTTTTGTCATGACCAAGATTATACTTTTACCCTGACCAATATCTAGGTATTGCTAAGAGGAAGGACGGCTGCAGAGAATGTTGTACTTACTGGATAAAACATGTCAGACATACACAGAGTTAACTGTTCCTGAGCATTTCCATTGTCTCCTTCCCTGCTGTCTTGTTCTTTTCTTACTTGGGCGACATGGAGGAGAGCAGGCTCTGGTTTCCCGGGAGGCCATCTGTCCTGTGATCCCTCACACCTGAAGCCTCTGTTCCCTCATCCTCCCAGCCATGGGCACCATGTCCACAGTGCAGATGGGGCGGGGGAGCGGTCTCAACACTGCAGCCTGTGAGTGGAGATTTGGAAGGAAGCAGCATGAGCAGACACAAGCCTTCAGAATGAAACCAGTTTTCATGCGGCTTTCCCTGGAAATAAAAGGAAATGGGGGCTGTAGAGAGCCTACAGTATTTCAGCAGATGGTCTTGTAATAGAATGTTTTTTCAAAGTTTCCTTGTGAGGCATCAGTGACTTTTGGAAAATGTGTATCGTATAATGAGGAACAAAGCGAGGCTTTGAGCATCCCTCTTCATGGCACCTTTCTGAGTTGCCTCTCCCTCTTGGCACAGGTGGTTTTGGAAAATGAGGAAGATGACTAGAGAAGATGACCCTCTCCTGATTTCTCTGTGCCTTCAAAGAAGCTGGGACTTGGTCCTGGGGTCAACAATGCCTGTTCATCTCTGCTCCTACCCCCTCTTCTGGGCTCTGGCCTCAGCAGGACCCATTTGATGTCAATGAAGGAAGGTCTGCATTTCTGCAGTCCCTTAATCAGCTGCATCTCCCTGCTGAATTGTGCCGACCTCGTGGAATGCTGTGCTCTGTCCAAGCTGGCTTATGGAAGGAAGGGAGGGATGGATTCTTGATGGTCATTTCTTCTTCAGACTCATAGCACACAAGCCCAAGTACTGCCAGGACCCCTACAGCAGGGCAGAATCACACCAAACCCTTATGGCAGCCCTGTGAGGAAACTGAGGCACAGAGAAATTGCAAATAATTGTTAGAGTCAGAATTTGAACCCAAGCCTCTTAAGCATCACAGTGTACTGTACTGTCTTAATGATTAGCATCTCCTCCTCCCAAAATCAACTTAACATCATTCATTTTATTCCTTTTTTTTTTTGAGGCACTCTTGCTCTGTTGCTCAGGGTGGCATGCAAGGACATTATCATAGCTCACTTGTGGCTTCCATCTCCTGGGCTCAAGTGATCCTCCTACCTCAGCCTCCTAAGTAGCTGGGACTACAGGAATGTACCACTATGCCCCACTAATTTTTATTTTTAGTAGTAGAGATGAGGTCTCACTATAGTGCCTGAGCTGGCCTTGAACTCCTGAGCTCAAGTGATCCTCCTGCCTTGGCCTCCCAAAATGCTGGTATTACAGGCATGAGCCACCATGTCTGGCCATTTTATTATTTACTCCATGTCACTGGGGATAAAGCGGTAACACAATTTAGCCTCTAGCCTTCAGGAACTTATAGTTTAGGAAGAGTACAAGCAGGTAAACAGAAAAATGAACATACAATTTGTTCTTTGGACATCTCTCTGTATAAACACAAGAACATACCTATGCCAAGTTGGCATCTGGCAATAATTTGGAAATTTATGTGAGCATATATCCACATGCTGAATACTGTATTAGCTGTGGGAATATATGTAGCTGTGTGTAGATGACATACAAGTACAAGGTGCACTGATTTCATTTATCATTACAACATAAGTAGACATAGTTCTCATTTTCAGCCAGAACCTTGAGGGATCATCGTGTTTTCCTCCTTGTCTTCCCCATGTGTATAATCAGTCAGTCTTCTCCTGTTGAACCCACTCAGCCCCCAACGCAGCCTCGGTGCAGTCCTCACTGTGCTCCCCAACCTGGATTACTGCATCAGCTCTCTTACTGGTCTCCCCACCTCAGGCCTTTTTTTCTTAATATTTTGATAACTTTATTTCAATATAATTTGTTTCCTTGGCAATCTTACGTATTTTTAACATCTTTATTGAGATATTCATAAACCATAAAACCACCCATTTAATGCACACATTTCTATGGTTTTTAGTGTATTCACTGAGTTGTGCAGCATTACCACAATTTCAGTTCAGGATATTTTCATCACCCAGATAGAAACTCTGCTCCCATTAATAGTCACTTCCCATTACCCGTGCCCCAGCCCCCAGTTCATGACAAGCACTCATCTGTTTTCTATCTCTATGGATTTGCCTAATCTGGACATTTCATATCAATGGAATCATATATGATCTTTTATATCTGTCATCTTTCACTTAGCGCTTTCAAGGTTAATTTATGTTGTAGCATATATTAGTACTTCATTCTTTTTTCTGGCTGAATGATATTCCATTGTATAGATATACCACATTTTAAAATTCATCTGTTAGCTGATGGACATTTAGGGGCTAGGTATAGGAGAAAATGGGAGCTGCCTGCTATTGGACACAGAGTTTCTTTTTGGGGTGATGAAAATGTTTTAAGATGAAATAGTGGCGTTAGTTGCATAGCTTTGTGAATGTACTAAAACCCACTGCATTATAGATTTTAGAAGGGTGAGTTTTATGACATGTGAAGTATATATCAATAAAAAATCTAAAAACACATTTTAGAAAGAACTCTGTGACATTTATTAATACCATAGATGAACATATTAAGAGGGAGGGAAGACAGGTGTAGTGAAGGAAGATAAAACACTGATACTGACGTATAACATCCCAGAGCACCTCAGGATCAGTTCCAAGTGTGAAGATTAGCCCATATTATCTCAAAGTTATATTTGTCTTTGAGATATGCCTTTTTATATTAAAATATGTTATCTTATATGGTCATGGATAGGTATATTTTCTTTTCTGATTAAATATTTAATAATTATGAATATAATTTTTGGCTGTCATTTATTTTGAAGAAAATTATGGTGTACCAGTTATTTGGTTAGTACTTTATGTGTATAACCTTATTTAACTTGACTGCAACCTCATGAAATAGAGATTGTATTAATTTATCCGTTGTATGGGTTAGGAAACTGCGGCATAGAGAAGTTCTGACTTGCCCGCAGTCACTCAAGTAGAAAGTGATAGAGCTAGTATTCGAATCTAATTCTTTCTGAGTCTAAAGCCTGTTCCCTTAAGCCCTTACTCTTTATTATCTTTTAAAATTAGAGTGCATTATCATTAATCTAAAGTAAGGGTTGTGAGGAACACAATTTAGACCCATCATGGATCTTGCAGAGTCTTTAAGATTTCACTGTAACCATCATTTATCTTTCCATAGGAACATTCTAGTGTCATTACTCAAAGCAGCATTACCCAGGCTGGGCATGGTTGTGCATGCCTGTAATCCCAGCCCTAGTTTTGGAGGCCAAGGTGGTAGGATTGTTTAAGCCCAGGAGTTTGAGATCAGCCCAGCAACATAGGGAGACTCCATCTCTCCAAAAACAACAAAAAAAATTTTAATTAGCTGGGCCTATGTGCCTGTGATCCCAGCTAGGAGGCGGAGGTGGGAAGATCTCTTGAGCCTAGGAAGTTGAGGCTTCAGTGAGCTGTGATCATGCCACTAAACTTAGCCTGGGTGAAGGAGCAAGACTTTATCTCAAAACAAAACCAAACCATTACTTGGGAGTTCACTGGAAATGTTTAATGTAGGCCAGGCGTAATGGCTCACCCTTGTAATCCCAACACTTTGGGAAGCCTAGGTGGGAGGATCCGCTTGAGCCCAGGAGTTCAAGACCAGCCTGGGCAACAAAATGAGATCCCATCTCTACCAAATATAAAAATAAAAAATTAGCCAGGCGTGGCAGTATGTGCCTGTAGTACCAGCTACTCTGGAGGCTGAGGCAGAAGGATCACTTGAGCACGAGAGAGCAAGGCTGCAGTCAACCAAGGTCACATCACTGCACTCCAGCCTAGTGGACAGAGCGAGACTCCGTCTTTAAAAAAAGAAAAAAAGGCTGGGCGCAGTGGCTCACGCCTGTAATCCCAACACTTTGGGAGGCCGAGGCAGGTGGATCATAAGGTCAGGAGATCAAGACCATCCTGGCCAACATGATGAAACCCCGTCTGTACTAACATTACAAAAATAAGCTGGTTGTGATGGCGTGTTCCTGTAATCCCAGCTACTCGGGAGGCTGAGGCAGGAGAATCGCTTGAACCAGGGAGGTGAAGGTTGCGGTGAGCCAAGATTGCACCACTGCACTCCAGCCTGGTGACAGAGCAAGACTCTGCCTCAAAAAAAAAAAAAAAAAAAAAAAAAAAACCATTAGCTCATCCGAGACCCAAAGAATCTTGGGCCCAATTTTGATGAGTCTAGACTAATCTAGAAGCTAGAATCCACCTAAAATCCTGGGTGATTCAAATGTGCTTTAAACCTTTGAGAAGCATGGTTATAATACATGTTCTTAGAGTAGTTCAGTTTGATGATCCATCAATGAGTTTTATGTTGTCAAAGCACACAGCTCAGGATGGAATGATGTGGTCCCAAATGTGAGGTTGCTAACTGTGAGTCAGGAACCTGTCTTCATAGTCCTGCTCCTGTGTGATAATGTAGCAAGTCACTTAATCTGAATCCTATTTTAAAATGAACAATTTGCTTAAATCTCAATTTTTGCATTTAAGTGCATTTACCTCACAGATACCACATTAGGTATATCACACATTTTTTAAATGCAGAACTTTTATTCTTGTAATTTTGAAATTTCTATTATTTTATCTTATCCAAAATTATCTAAGGAGACATGTCACCACAGCTTATTTTAACTGTCCTTTTTGTTGCACTGAAATGATGATTATTATTTTTTTTGGTGGGTGTGCCCTACAAGAGTGGGCTGTTTTTAAAACATTCCATTCAACTGTAAAAGAATATAGATATTTAATTTGGGCAGTAGCGATTCTAGATATATGTCTGTTAGATCAACTTTGTTAATTTTGTTAATCAAATCCTCTAAATCTTTTTAAACTTTTTCTCTGCTGTCTCAGGAGAAGAGCCTTCAATATTACACCAATAAGCATGATATTATATATAGATTCTTTTTGGTACATGTTCTTCATCAACTTGAGGAAACTTCCTTCTATTACTAGTTTTCTAGAAGTTTTCTCCTTGATGTCATATTTTGTCAAATGCTTTTCTTATATCTATTGAGAATGATTGTATGATTGTCTTATTCTTTGTTAATGTGTTGAAGTATGTTGTTTGATTTCTGTATGTTAAAGAATTCTTTAACATACAGTATCCTGCTGGCATAAACCCTAGTTGGCTATGGGTATTATCTTTTTTATGCATTGATGGAACTGATTTGCCAATTTTTTGGTTAAGAATTTTTACATCTCTTTTCTTGAGCAATACTGGTTTGGTATCATTATAGCAGCCTCATAAAATGAGTTGGAAAGTGTTTTCTCTATTTGCTGAAAGAATTTGCTTAGAGGTTGTATGATTTCTTTCTTAAATATTTGATAAAATTAATTAGTGAAGCCATCTGGACTGGGAAATTCTTTGGGGTAAGGCTTACGGTTTGTTTTGTAAATCAAGGACAATTATGTACTTGTAAATTATCAGATATACAATTTTTCTATTTCTATTACCGCATTCATCACATTGTGTATATTGTTGAGTTGGTTAGTTTAGCTTATTGGATTATGGTTTATACTTCTGAACACATCTGGGAATTTTTCATCTATTCTTGAAATATTCAAATTTTTTTCCACTACCACTGTCCCCTCCCAAGAATTCAATTACACATATGTTAGACCACTTGATATTGAAATTGTCCCACGGGTTCCTGAGGTAGTGTTCACTTTTTCAGCCCTTTCTTCTCGAATATTATACTTTTCAGCTGTTGAAATTCCATTTGGTACTTTTCAGTAGCTTTCATTTGTATCATTATATTTACATTTTCTTGAAGTCCATCAACATGCTTACGTAAGCAATTTTAAAGTCTTCATCTGCTAATTGTATTATCTGTCATTTCCAAATATATTTTTAAGAACTACTTTTTTTTTTTTTGATTAGGAGTCATGGGTTATTTAGTAATATACTTATTTTCTAAACATTTGAGAATTTTCTGGGTGTCTTACAATAGTGAGGATTTTCTGGGTGTCTTACAATTTCTAATTTAATGCATTTGGGATTATTGAACATACTTTGTATGACTTCATCCTTTTAAACTTTTTAGCTCAAGATGTGGTCCATTTCAGTGACTGTTCAAATACACAGTGACTGTGTATTTGAGAAGCATGCGTTTCCGGCTGTTCATTAGATGCAGTGTTCTATACGTGTTATTTGGGTCATGTTGGATGATAATACTGTTCAAATCTTCCATATCCTTGTTGATTTTTTTGTCCACTTGTTCTATGAATATTTTGATAGCAGGAGATTAAAGTGTTTGTGATTGTGGATTTATTTATATTCCTCTTTAGTCTCAGATTTGCTTTATGTATTTAGGAGTTTCATTATAAGTACCTACACATTTAGAATTATTATTCTTAAATAATTGCTCCTTTTATGATTATGAACTGCACCTCTTTATATCTGGTCTTTTTTTTTGTCTTGAATTCTTCTTTAACTAATATTAATATAGCTTTTTAAATATTAACACCAGCTTTTTTATACTTAGCATTTGCACAATATATCTTTTTTTGTTTTTTTTCCACAAATTTTTGTGTCTTTGTATTTAAAAGATATTTCTTACCAGTAACGTGTAGTTAGGCTTTGCCTTCTTGTTGGGGGAGTGTGATAGGAATAATAGTGCCTCCCCCTCAAAGATGTCTACCTTCTAGTATCTGGAACCTGTGCATGTCTTCTCTTACATGGCAAAAGGGACTTTGCAGGCATGATTTAGTTAAGGATATGTGATGGGGAGATTATCCTTTGTTATCCAGGTGGGTTCAGTGTAATCTCAACGTTCTTCTAAGGGAAGAGGGAAGACAGGAGAGACAGAAGATATGATGAGGATAGCAGAGGTCAGGATGATATGAGGCCATAAGCCAAAGAATGGGGGTAGCCTCTAGCTAGAACTGGAAAAGGTAAGGAAATAGATTCTATCTAGAGCCCCCAGAAAGGTTCGGCCCTGCCAACAGCGTGATTGTAGTCAAATAAGACCCGTTTGAGACCTCTGACCTTTAGAATTGTAAAAGAAGGCATTTATATTGCTTTAAGCTACTAAGTTTCTGGTAATTTCGTACCATAGCAGTAGGAACTGTTATAAGTGGAAGTAGTGGTTTATATTTGATGTGATTTTTGAGGTGACTATTTAAATCAGCCATCTTGATGTTTGATTTCTGTTTGTTCCATCTGTTCTTTGTTCCTCTTTGCTTCTTTCTTGCAGGTTTGTTTTTGGTTGGGGAGGGGGGATGAGTCAGTATATTTAGAATTCCATGATCTCTATTGACTTATTTGTGCTTTTTGGGTTACTTTTTTAGGGTTGCTCTAGAAATTATAATTTTTAAAAAATGTATTACGATATATACTCAAAAATATCCCATTACTTAAGGAATTATTTAAGAATTTTACAAAAGCATCCTACTTGGAATTTTTCTGAGCTTCTCAGATTTGTTGTCTTAGACTTAGTTGTCTTCAGTCAATTCCAGAGAATTCTTGGCCATATATTTTAATTCTTTTGCCCCACTTTTCTGCTGGGACTCCAATTAAATGTATGCTTTAGATATCTGATATTATTCTGTTGATCTTAGGGGCCCTGTTCCATTTTATTTTTTATTCTCTTGTCTCTTTTTGTTTTAATTTTGATAATTTATAATGCCTTGTTTTCAAATTCTTTGTTCCATCCAGTATGCTAATAACCCCATGAATTCCTACCATATCATGCTAGAAATGGATTTCTAGCATTTCCATTTCATTCTGTTTTATAGTTTCAGGGGTGTCAGTGAAACTGGTAGAATAAGGACCCCTAAAATTCTCTTTCATAAAAGCAATGAAAATACTGGCAAAAGTAGTCAGAGTCTATTTTTTCAGAACTCTGAAAATTGACCAAAGGCTTATAGCAATCCAGGAGCATTTGTTCAAGAAAAAATGAAAGACTCTGAGTAAGTAAAGTGAGCTTTGTGGCATTTTAATTTATCATGTCCCATCCCTCTCTCCCCTGCAGCTCCACAGTAGCCTTGAAAACCTGTAGCTCACAGGCACAGTGCAGACATGCAGACCTGCAGCCTGCCAGCCACCGGAAGGGGCAGAAAAGGGTTGGACCTCCTTCAAAGCCCCCGTCCCAGAGAAATGTCATTATTTTTCCTGTCTGGTGATTCCCTGGAAGAGACCCTGCTTCTAAGGCTGTCTTTATATGACCTGACTCAGTAATTGCCCAGTGCCAACAGCCTTTTCCCAGAGGACATTCGTCAAAAACAAGCAGAGGCAGTTGTTGAATATCGTAGCTGCCTGGGGAGGTAGAGAACAATTTGGACAAACAGTAGGGTAACTTGAAAGCTTAAAAAGAAAATCTAGGAAATGAGGTGGCCATAGGACGCTTTGAGAAGCTTGTATACTATTCCTGGTATTTTAAAATACCGAGACTATGTATGTGGCTTTGCACAAGATTTCAAAGGGATCCACACCTAAGTACTTCACAATCAGACTGTCAAAAGGCAAAGTCAAAGAGAAGATTTTGAAAGTAGCAAGAGAGAAGTGACTCATCATCTGCAAGGAATCCTCTATAATATAAAAGACTTATATTTCTCATCATGAACAATAGAGGCGAGATAGTTTCTATCACTCTCTGGAAATTCTCCGTGTCTTCATACATGATATTTACCTTTTTCTACTATTAATATGTTAATCTACTATGATTAACATATTAATCATAGTTATTTAAAGTCCCTTTGTATTAATTCCAGTGTCCGGACCATTAATGTGTCTGGTTCCAGTAGTTTATCTCCACAGGGAGGGTCATTATTTTCGTGTGTGTGTGTGTGTGTGTGTGTATTTTTTAAGTTTTGATATAATGCTCAACATTTTGTGTAAACAAAATAAAACAGTAGACAGTACACTATATGTCCAGTGAAGGATTTCTTTTTTTCTGTAAGGCCATTAGTATAGGGGCTTAGGTTTCTTGTAAGTAGCAGATTGTTAGGGTTTTTCTCCTTTCTTTTATCTAAAGTGATAATCATTTTCTTTTAAGGGTGATATTAATCAGTTCATATCTTATATTTGTTAACAATTATTAAGTAACAAATTACAAAATGTAGTGAATTAAACATTTATTTTCTTGTGGTTTCTGTGGGTCAGGGATCTGGGGCCTGGCTTAGCTGGGTGCCTCTGCCCTAAAATCTTATAGTCAAGGTGTCTGCCAGGGCTGATGTCTTATCTGAAGGCTCCACTGGGGGAGGGTCTGCTTCCAAGCTCACTTGTGTGACTGTGGGCAGGAGTCAGTTCCTTGAGGGCTGATGGATTGAGGTCCTCAGGTCCTCACTGGCTCTTGGTCAATGGCTACCCTCAGCACCTTACTATGTGATTTTGGCCTTCTGATACCTGTCTCTGCAGTGGTAGTGGAGGCAGCTCATAAAATGGAAGCTTGCTCCATCAGTGTGAACAAGGGAAAGAGCATGAGCAAGACAGAAATCACTGTCTTTTAAAACTAAATCTTGGCAGTGGCATCCCATTACTCTGCCATATTCTGTTTATTAGTGGTGAGTCTCAAGTTCCAGCCCACACTTAAGAGGAGGAGATCCCACAAGGGCATACAGCCCAGGAGGTGGAGATCATCAGGAGCCATCCTAGATGCCCCCTTCATGTACTTTTTGTGGTAACTGATTTATTTACACTTATTTCTATAATTTTATTAGATCTTTTCTGTTTACCATCCTCTCCTTCTCCCTCCCCTCCTCCCTCCCGCTCCTCCTCACTCACCCCTCACCAGAGTCTTTCTTCCTTACCTCACCCACCTCCTGTCCTCTAACCTGCCTTCTACTCTGGCTTCTGTCCTCCTTCCCCTCTTTTACCCCCTTCTCCTCTCCAGTCCTTCCTTGCTCATTTTCTGAAACAATACATTCTGGACCATCAGTCCATCTTCCACAGTTCTTAGCTTTTACCAGACTTTTTATCTTTAGTTTTTTTTTTCTTTTTTTAATTTTTTAAGACAGAGTCTTACTCTGTTGCCCAGGCTGGAGTGCAGTGGTGTGATTATAACTCACCACAGCCTCAAATTCCTGGGCACAAAAGATCCTCCTCTCAAGTAGCAGGTATGTGCCACCATAGCCAGCTAAGTTTTTATTTTTATTTTTTGTTGAGTTGGAGTCTTGCTTTGTTGCCCAGTCTGGTCTCCAGTTCCTGGACTCAAGGAATCCTCCCGACTTTTTATCTTTGTCTTCCATTGCTACATTCTTGCTCAAATCTCTGTGCTTCATTTTACTTTGATAATATTTCCTTTGCTGTCCTCAGCTTAGAGTTTGTCTTATCCATTTCATTTTTTATTTTGTAGATTTTTAAATGTATAATCTTTACCTATTGGGGGTTAGCCTATTTCAGGTTCATAATTTCTTTTTTGTAAATCAGAAGTGACTTTGTTTTATCTTTTTGAGCAACTTAAATATGCATATTTAAAATTCTTTATCATTTGGAGATTGTAATACTGGCTGGATATCTGATGATGTTAAGGAATTCATGTTAAATTATTTTTGATATGCAGCAGTAGTACTATGGTTCTGTTTTGGAAAATAAAAGTCCTTATTTTTTAGAGCAGTGTATTGAAGCATATGTGGATGAAGTGATCTGTAAGAAACTTGGGGGTGGAGAAGGTGGAGGGTAGAGATGAAAGAAGATCTCTTTAGTTCCTAATTGTTGAAGCTTGCCGATGGCTATCTGGGGTTTTATTGTATTCTTCTGTCTTCTTTAAATTTTTGCATAATAAAAAGTTTTTTAAATCCTTTGTCATATTGTCCTATAAAATTAATGTCATCTGGAGTGAATTCATATTTCAGTTACTGCTTTTATTGGTAGCCTTTTTAGAAATTATATTTTGTCACATATTTGAGATTCGGTTTGCAGGTTCATTTGGAGTGGAAAGTTCAATATTTCTATCATCACCTACACATGACCCCAGTGCTGGACCAGGTCTGATTTTGGCCTTCTGAGGCCTGTCTCTGCAGTGGTCCTAATGATACTGCAGCGCCAGGAACTGAGTCACTAGGTATATTTGTGGTCCTGGGGCTGGATCTGTACCCTCTGGGCTTTCTAGGTTTAAGCAAACTGAAAACCCGAGCCTTCAGTGGAGGTCTTCAGACGTTTTTTACATCAGCTTCTTATTTTAGGGAGATCCCTAGGCTGCAGGTGGCCAGCCTGGCTTCAGGCCCCCACCTGTGTGGAGGTGGTTTATTCTGACCCTGCAGGATAAAGAGGGGTCCTGACTGCCTCTGCCTGCTTCAGACCTGGAGCCAGCAGGCCTGAGCTTCAGCCCCACCCACTGCTTTGCATTTCTGTTCTGTGTTGGATACTTTAATCTTGTTTTTGAACCTGTCCATGTCTTTTTGGTCATCTGCTCTATATTTTATCTGCCAATGCTATGTGTTTGGAGTAGGGTAGAGGCACCAAAGTGTGAACTCACTGTGTCATCTTGACTGGAGGAGGTCCTTGACTAAATCATGCAGATTCCCTCAGTTCTCTATTCAAAGACTGTCATCTGCTGAGTACATGTTCACAATGGTGATATTTTACTTTTGTGTTAGAGACAAGATTCTTAATTCCATATTTTTTCCCCTGAAGACTTTCTCAGAAATCTCCTTAGGGAAAATAGCAACCCGCTAACCCTACAAGTGAGTCTGTCTTATGGTCTTCCCAGCACATCTCTCTCTGAAATTATTTATCTGCACACACATTTGTGTCTCCCACTGGGATCTAAGTTTCATGATAGCAGAAACTCTCTCTCTGGCTTCCCTGTTGTGTCCTCAGCCCCTTTACAATGCTGTCACATGGAGGTCCTTCATGGTGTTCTGGTAAGTGACGCACTCAGACACAGACACCACAGTTGTGTTGCGTGCTGTGTGGCCTCTCATGAGTGCTAGCTAGGAAGCCACTTTGAGACTGTGGGGCAGCTGTGTGGAGTGGCGGGTGCTGCCTGGTGTGCTCTTCCATACGTCACAGCCAGGTCATTGAGTACCTGCTCTGGGCCAGGCACTGACACACAGGCGTTTGCGTCATATTCAGTTTCTACAGCCATTTTTTGTGTCACTTCCTGTCCATTGTCAGTCATTGGGATTGCATTCTAAATCTCAGAGATGAGCAGAGCTGGTGGGCAGTGCTTTGTAGTGGATGAATCAGAGGTAGTGAGCTCGCCACCCTTCTGGCTCACTTGTGACAAAGCCAAGGTGTTGGGGACATGGTGCACGTAGTGGAGTTTTCATTCAAGTGGGAGGCACAGCCTCTTACCTCCATAAACAGTTCATTTCATTCTTAACTGCTCAATTGTGTTGCATTGGACATGAATAGAAAAGTAGGCCTTGGTGTCCTGTTTCTTCCTGTTGTGTGAACAGTCTCTAGCCTGAGGAGGTGCTGATGATTAGGCATCTTCACCCAACACTTGAGTCCTGCCTCCCATTCCTCACATTGACATCCTACTGGCACAGGCTCTGGAAGGTTTGGGATGAGCATTCTGGTAGCCTCGGCCCAGAGGAGGCATCATAGTGTGTCAGTGGGATGGTAGTAGATGTGTGGACGCCCCTCCTTGTCTCTGCTGCTTTACTTGACCCTAGAGAATGGCAGGTGAAGAGCCTCATGATGGTTTTGCCTTCAGATGTTATCTTCCTGCTTAGCTGGGACTGCTGGTCCAAAAATGGCAGGTCCAGAGCCCTCAGAGACTTTCTTGTAATGGCTACTTAATTGCATCAGACGAGCTTCTCCTCTGATGGCACCAGGGATTGGCAACAGTTACGTGCTGGGCTGCTGAGAGGCCCAGCACAGATTAGCCATGCTTGCATTCCTGGGACACAGCTTCAGCAGCACACTTTGAAAAGCCCTGCGAGAAATTCCTGGCATTCAGTCCCACTGTTTGTATTTAGCTTTTCTGAAGCGTTGGCATTCCAGAGGCATGCCAGAAGCCTTCCTGGCATTTTTAGATCCCCTGCAGCTGCCCAGGGATCCAGGTTACTACTTCTCCCTTCTACAGGTAAAGGGAAAACAGACAAGATAGCATCTTGCTCAGGCTTCCTAGGGGCCACTCAGTGATGGAGCCAGTATTAGAACTTGAGTCTCAGGGGTTCAGCCAGCCACCCAGGCCCACTGGCCTCGCATGGCCCTTTCGCTTGAGTTTTTCTCCTGGTACTCTGCACTCAGGGGCACTGCTGGGTGGTCAGCTCTTATTGCAGACTTCCCTGCTGGTGGTTCTGCAAGGTTCCACGCCAGCAGGAGCAGCATTGCCAGGGAGATGGGCTTTCAAAAACAAGGGTTCCTATCTTACCCTGTATTTTTGAATGATTCAAACCCATGTGCTGATACCATATTGTGGCTTAAAAGGAAAAAGCTCAAGACTTGGAAGTTGTATGAACTTAGGTTCACAGTCTAGCATAGTTGCTGGCTAGCTTGTACTCCTGGGGGTGGTGAGGATTAAGTGCCATAAGGAGCCTAGCAGAGTGCCTGAGCACACTCAGCCCTAGCACAGGGACA
Source organism: Cacajao melanocephalus (assembly GCA_963573385.1). Taxonomy (NCBI): domain Eukaryota; kingdom Metazoa; phylum Chordata; class Mammalia; order Primates; family Pitheciidae; genus Cacajao; species Cacajao melanocephalus. The sequence continues at coordinate 19,704 of CAUYLG010037541.1, forward strand.
GACAGCGAGCAGATGGTGTTATTCCTCTATACAGTCAAAAAAGGCAGTCCTGAGCTCCCAGGCCCCTGAGACTGTATCCACCCTGACCCTCAGTGTGGAGCTGTTCCACAGTTGGTCCGTGGAGGTAGAGGTAGGTATTGGGGCCTGGTCCTGGGAAGCCCCAGGAGACTCTAGGGACATGAGTATCCCAGTGAGGGGACTTACATCCCTGCCCTGCCATGTGCTGGGGACCCTTTGTGGAGGCCTGTTGAGGTAGTGCCCATATCTGTTGGGGTTTCCTTTAACCTTCTGTATAGCTATGCATCCCTTCCAGCTTTACACGTCATACCTGGGGAAGCTGGAGGTCAGGAACTTGTTCAAGGTCGCCTAGCTAGTTAAGGGTGGGCTGGGTTCAACTGCAGGTCTGCCTCAGTTCGCTTGCCCTGGTGAGCTGAGCCCTCAGCCTAACTGGACCTGGAGGGAAGGCCCTTGGCCCTGTGCTCCAACAGGGACTCAGCCATCCCCATCAGGCGGGTGAGGGAGCAGTGACCCTCCAGCTGACTCTGTGCCTCCCTTCCTGCAGGCATGGATCCCTGCCCATGAGGCTGTGGCATGGTGTGATTCCAAGCATAAGGACACCAAGGCCAGCACATAGCTGTGTGGCTCACGGCAGCACACCCCGCAGCCAGGTACACCTGAATTGACCAAGTTTCAGTCTCCAGCACTATGAGCAGCTGTGAGTTTTCTGACAGTTACTTAGGCACCCAGTTATTGTCTGGCTTTTCATCTGTAATGGGGGTATCATGATGATGCCACCTGCCTTTTACAAGTAGGGTGAGGATCAAAGGAAATAACTGTGGGAGCACTGTGAACAGGACTCCCGTAATCAATAAATGTTATTGTTTATCATCTGCGAAAAGGCTATAGTAATTACCCACCTCAAAGGCTTGTTGTGAAAATTAAGCACAATATATGTGAATAATCTGGCATATCATAAGGTTTTCAATTCATTGTTGCTATTGTTCTCATTATGAATGTGAGCAGAAATGTCAGTTGCCTTCTCCCTGCAGCACCAGTCCAGCACCATTGCTGCTGGCTAACGTGGGCTTTGTTCTCTTCCAAGGCCAGGGAGCTGGAGAGCAGAGAGGCAGAGCTAAGACGCCGTGACACCTTCTACAAGGAGCAGCTGGGACGTATTGAGAGGAAGGTAAGACTGCTGCTTGGCTGCATTTCTCAGGGCCATGTCCTAAAGGCATCTGACCAGAACACACCACCATCATTGGCGGCCGGGGCGAGGAGCCCGCAGGCCCAGCACCCATTTGCCCAAATGCCAATCACTCCTTGGACATGCCCTCCTGCATTCTGCAGCAGGCACCCAAACGGAGCCTTTCAACAAGTTGCATTCATGGAGATAACTGGTTTTTAATTGTCTCCCCCCCCCCCCCGGCCCACTTTTTTGTTGTTGAATGTGGCTGGCTTTACAGTAATTCAATTTTAGAAAAAAATTCACTTTCACCACAGGGCGGTGCTGAGTCCCAGTATACCTTTTCTACTTTAGTTAAGCTGCATTTGGTAAAAATAATAATAACGTGATGTCTTGCTATACAAATACATTAAAGTTGTATTATTGATTTTCTCCTGGGAGTCGAGAAGATCAAAGTGCACTACGGCTGCACACTGACTGCTTTGCTAAAGATAAGCCTTTGAAATGAATGAGATTTAAAGACACATCATCATGCCTTTTAAAAAGAAAAAAAAAAGCGTATGACTCTTGAAAATTCATTTGGTAACTTACTTTATTTTTTAGTTTAATTTGTGGATCATGACAGGTTTTTCAAAGAAATGGCTTAAAACGTGGGAGGGGATGGTTGCAAGGTTAAAAAAGAAAATTGTTCTCCCTCATGCCTGAGACAGCATGCCAAGCAACCTGAGCCATCAGCTTATTGCAGGCGAATCTTCGCAAATCATTTGTCACGGTTTGGAGCTTTGAAATTGACAGTTTGCTTGAGGGGCCTGATTTCCACAGGGGTTTTTCCTGTGGCATGCCACAGTGGAGCCTGGCAGAGATGTGGGTTTCTGGATTTCCAGGCAGTGGGGAAATGAGGGAGAGTCTTCCATGCCCCATGAACACCTGCTTGTCCACCTTTGCTGGGTGTTTAGGGGATGGCCGGAGTTGACGTGCTGTGAACACAGAGTGCAGATGGTGACATCCCACAGTCTGAGGAACGGCAGTGCACCTCTGAGCTGCTTTCCGAGTGGTCTTTAACAAGCAAATCTTCCACAGAGCAGTCTCATACACAGGTTTGACTGTAGCTTATAATGACAAGGATAGTGATTTGAGATCCCAGAAAAAGGTAAAAAAAATTCTACCAGCCATAGCTCTAATTATCACAGTTGCCCATATGTTCATAGGCACAGGGTTTTTTTGTTTTTGTTTTTTGTTTTGTTATTTGTGCAATTCTTTGGTCTCCTCTGTGCTCCCCATGTTTCCATCCCTGGACTTAGCTGCTAGAGGCATGTGTACATATCTCTGTTTGGAATGGAAGGGAAAGAGCCTCACAGCATTTTTGCCTCTCTAAAATCTGTTTTCCCCTTGTCGTTCTCCTCTCTTATCTCTACCCTAATTCTCCTCCTAGAAACCAAGTCTCTTCCTTGCTGAAGGAGAGGAAATTCTAGATGAGACTTCTTTCTCATCATTAAGTGAAGTCCAAAGTCCTTACATATGTAGAAGTGGGCTTTTTAAAAATTGAGGTTTCTTAGATTATTGTGAAGAGTTATTAAACGCTTCCAGAAGGAGGTGCAAAAGCATGATCTCCTTTCTGATTCTTAAATACAGCATTTTGTTGGTGATAATATTAAAAAAAAAAAAAAAAAGGGAAAGCACCTCCAACATCTCAGGAAATGGAGATTGGTGTGGGAGATAGGAGGATTAAAGGAGAGCCGGGGGAGAGGCAGAAAGGAGGCAGAAGAATGAGGCTTAATTGTATTAGTTTTGAAAAAGGTTTTCGATCTTCTCCTCAGATAATTTTATTCCTGTAATGGCTAGGAAGATGGAAAACACAGCATCTGACAATCTTTTTTTATTAGCTGTTGCTTTTATACGATTCCATTTTCATTTGTTGAATACTCACAGACCTTGACATTTCCAGCTTCTGTACACATGGCTCCAGGACCTTCCAATCATCACATCCCTTTCCTTTTTTCCCCCATTTCCTTTAAGTTTAGAAATTGACAGTAAAAACCTGTTAGAGGGAAAGTTGGATAAGCTGCAGCATCATTGTTGACCACCCGGAACAGCTCAGAGTACAGTTCCGGGTGAGAGCAGGTTGAGATGGGGAGGCTGAGGGCTGGGGCTGTTGGCCCAGCCATGGTGTATCCAAGGGGCTGGCTGGAATCCTGTTGCTGTCCACCCGTGGAGGCTGGTCAGCCCCCACCTTCTACCTGTTGAGACTGGCAGGTAAGGAAAGCCTGCACAAAATCCAGACTCATTTTCAAGGAGGAGGAGACTTCTGGACCCTTTTGTCTGTAGTATTTATCTCCTAAATGATTATTCTTGAGCATGGAAATCTCATTTTGTAGGGCTCCTGTGCTTTATAATATTTCTGAGTAATTGTTCCTCAAAGCCACACTGCAAGATCTACGCGAGGAATATTGTTTCCCTTTCCCCACAGAAAGCAGTGAGCCGTTGAGGACACATGGGCCTTGTGAGGGCCTTGTACGGCACCTGAAGAAGCAGCCTGGACGTTGAGTATGGTGCAACTGATGAAGCGTGAGCACCAGGGCCCAGGAGCCTTGGCTCCCATGCAGCAATTCAGTCACTGTGCCTCCTTTCAGCTCGGTTTCTCCATCTGTAAAATGGAGACGCTAATGCTTTCTGCCGGGAGTTACTGGGAGGATTAAGGGAAGTAACACCTATAAAAGTGTTGGTGTGTGCTGGGCAGGTGCTGGCTCCATCCCTGGCATACAGCAATATTGGGGTTCTATTTCATGTCGCAGTGCTTCAGGTTTGGATTAATGGATGAGCGTGTGTGCATGCTGAGATGGATTTTTATCATCAAAGGTGACCTGACCCCAACACCTGCTCTCTGGGATGGGGAGGCCTTCTCTCTGGGCTACATCAGGCTTTTCTCTAATGGTCTTGCAGTATCCAGCGGGCTGGGGCCATGCACTCACCAGGTATTTCTGCACATCTGACAGTGTCACAGAACAAGGCCATTGTCCGTTTCTGTGGGCATCTTCCCGTGGGACCCCTATTAACTTCAGTAGGGATGGAACCATGTTTGAGAGGTCAAAGAAGAGCCCCAGACCCAGAAAATGAGATGTAGGGTTTTATTAATTACATACAGTGGCAGTTAAAAGTTACATACAGGGACAGTCCAGTGGCAGTGGGATGAACAGGGGAACCGCAAGGCCCCGGGGCCGGCTGAGCCAGCGAACCACTACTCACAAAGAGCATGCAGTTTCCATAGCATTTCGCTCTCCCTAACAGCTTCGACCTGGCAGCCTTCATTTAACCCAGGGGTGGCCAGTCTTTTGGCTTTCCTGGGCCACACTGGAAGGAGAATTGTCTTGGGCTAACACTAATGATGGCTGATGAGATTTTAAAAAAAATCACAAAAAAATCTCATAATGTTTTAAGAAAGTTTATGACTTTATGTTGAGCTGCATTCAAAGCCATCCTGGGATGCATGCAGCCTGTGGCCTGTGGGTTGCACAAGCTTGATTTAACCCAAAACAAAGGGCCTCAGTGCCCTGTACAGCTATGTTCCATGGATTTTCACTTCACTGCTTCACAAGGGCTGAAGGTTCAGATGTTTCTCGTAGATAAGGAGTTGGCCACTCCCAGATTCCTTAGCTCAGAACTCCAAACACACATTCAGGTGCATCTGCCATATGGGCTTATGGACCAGGAAGGTGAGACCCTTGACTACCTGTGCTGTCCTGAGTCATGGCTGCTGAACCCCTCGCCATCTTACCTGTGCTTCCACAGCACCCCTGGCTCCAGAGCCTTTGCTCAGCTGCCACTTTGTAATTTTCTGCAGGAAGCAAAAGAACTAGGAGTGGGATTCACCCACATATTGCCTGGATTCAGCTATCATGGGGCTAAGGGTGACTTGTGCCTCTTTAGAACCAGCACACTTTATTGTATTCTAGTAGAAACCTTGATGCTAGGTGGCTCTGAAGGAGACCCTAAGGGCCCATGGAGTTGACCACTTGTGGCTGGCCAAGGCCTTGTCTTCTGCAGTCAACCATGGAGCTGAGTAGGGTGGTAGGGACGAGTAGGCTTTGGGGTCCAGTAGACCTCAGTTTAGTTCTGCCTCAATCATGTAGCAGCCTTGTGACCCTGAGCATGTTGTTACATTCTCTAGCCTCAGTTTCCTTATCTTTGAAATAGGGATTTAGGACTAAGCTGCCAGCTGTTTTGGGTTGAGTGGTGGTTTGTATAAAGCAGCCATCAGAGTACCTGACCTCAGTATCCAGTTCTCTTCCATGTTATTTCTGTCCTCTTCCTCCTCTTCAATAAATGGCTGGGCTTCATTCACACCACATCGATTTAGGTCTGCTAAATGCCAGGTGCAGAGATGGTTCAGACAGCTGTGGCACCCGCCTCATGAGATCCGCAGTCAGGTTTGGGAGGGAAGGGAGGCACCGAGGATTACGATGCCAGCTGGGAGGATGCTCACATGCAGGCTTCCGTGTGACTAGAGGACCTCCCAGCTCTGCAAAATGCTTGGTCTCACTTTTTCCAAACTCAGCAGCTGTAAAGCAGAGAAGGTCTTTTTCAGGGTAAGCATCAAAAACCGAGTCAGGAAGAAAGGGAAGGGAGAAATGTATTCTTCCTGGACTTTGTCTCCTTCCCTGAGGATTGAAGTCTTCTTCCCTGCACCTTTCAGATGCCTCCCTGCCCTGCCTCTGAGCAGTCAGCCCTTTCTCCCCTTGTACTCCCTGCTGCTGCTTGAGCTTTCTTAAGAAAAGACCATCATCTGATCCTGACAGCCCTGCAATTTGCTCACTGACACTGCTCAACAGACATGCCTATCCCAGGCACACTGGTCTCTGCCTTGTCCCTTGGTGTATAGGAAAACACAAGCTACACAAGATATTTAGAGGAGGAGAAATTACAGGATTTCCACTTCACAAGAAAAGGTATGGTCAGCAAATGTGAAAAGAGCTCATCCTCACTACATATCAGGGAATTGCAAATTACAACCACAACATGATACCATTACACACTCGGAAGAATGGCCAAAGTGGAAACGACAGCTCCAGGTGTTGGCAAGGATGTGGTTTAACCTAAATTCTGAGACACCGTTGGTTGGGTGTGAGTTGGCCTAGCCACTGTGGAAGATTGCTAGCCAGTATCTGTTAAAGCTGAACATGGGTATGTCCCAGGACCCAGCATTCTGCACCCAGTGCAGAGGTACCCCCAGGTTCACCAGAAGAGAGGCTGTAGAACGTCCATGGTAGCATCGTTCATGATAGCTCTGAAAATCAACAAGAGAGAGGCAGGTACCGCATGAGATTGAGCAGTTCACAGCTGCAGGCGCTGCTGCTGGAACTCCAGTCACACTGCTGAACAAAGGAGCCGGCTAGGGAAGAGGACCTGCAAACTGCGCGATTCCATCCATGGAAGGGGCGAAAGTAGCACAGCACATCTGTGGCGTTAGCAGTTGGGATGGCGGTTACCCTGTGAGGGCAGCAGTAACCAGCAGGGGTCACGTGGTGGGGGGCGGGTAAGGCTTCCTTTCATGACCTTGGTGTTAGTTACAGGTGTGTTCAGTCACTGAGAGATCAATCTGGCTCTGCACTCAGGAGAGTCAGCATGTGAGGCTTCATAGAAAGTGGGCTGTGGCTGAGGAAGGCAGGCTGGCAGGGGTGTTCCACGGCCTCTGCTGCCCCTCACGGCCAGGCACTCTTCTCATGGCCTGCAGGGCTCTGCTTAGGGCCTGCTTTCCAAAGCCCAGGGACCTTACAGGCCTTGAACGTCCTTTTCCAGGTCCTCCCAGACCCTTCTGTGTGTTTGCCTCTCTTCCTTGCATGACTGGAGGACAGACCAGCAGGGAGAGGCTGCTCGCCTTATGGAGAGACACAGCCAAAGTGTGGCAAGCCTTCTGCGAGACCACATCTGTCTGCACCTGGCCTGCTGGGCTCTTGCCGCTTCTGAGTTCTGTAATTCTGAGTGCCTCCTCTTCTGACCGGGTTGCTTAGGAGAGCGGCTAAAACCCTGTGTTAGGTACTGTGAGATGAGGGGCATGGGCTCAGGATGGGGGCTGGTGTGGAGCCACACCTCACTGGCATGCCCCATAGGCACCACAGAATCGCCTGCCACTCCATCTTCTGTCTACCGCTAAGGCTTCGTCCCTGTGCGTATTCTAGCACTTGCCACACTCTGTCTTGTTAGTGCCTGTGGCTGTCTGCTCTGCATCTGCGAGCACAGTCCTTGCTGGTCTGATTCATCAGGTGATTCATCGCCAAGGGCTGGGGATGCAGCGCCTGGCATAGAGTAGGTGCACAGTAAATGTTTGCAGGAATAAAGAAGGGAATGTGTGTATGCAATCAGGAAACAGTGATACAGCGGGGTTCCGGAGGAGGAGGAGAGAGCCTTTACCTAGAAGGCTTCTCGGTGGGAGCTGTGTTTACAGAGAGCTGGATGTCATTGGGTTGTGTGCAGAGCCGCTCCTGGAGAAACTGGGGCTTCTGGCTGGAGAGCTCAGCCCCAGCGAGGTGCTCTATGGGAAGGGAGGCCATAGGTGGTGCAGCTGGGAAAACAGGCAGGCCTGAGAAAGAATGATGGTGCCATTAAGAGAAAGAGAAAATTTAGGTGAGCCACTACACTTGGGGAAGGTTGTGAGTTTCATTCTAGGCATGCGTTTATGAGGCAGAGATGACCAGCAGACGGTTGAGAAGTGTAGACAGTGTCCTACAGAATGACAGTCACTATAATTTTGTGAGCATATGCTACATGCCAGACCCATTTACTTAAGTCATCACGAATCCTTGCAGCAACCCTGTAAGGTAGATTATATTACACATGTTCTACAAATGCAAAAGCCAGGAAGCAGGTTGCAGCAGCTGCCAGAAGCCACGCATGTGGCTGATAGATGAAGTCAGATCCTTAGGGCTCCAGAGCCCACTCTTCTACCGCCATGTGCTGCCTCCCACTGCCTCCCACATCAGCGAGTGGAGAAGAGTCCAGGATCCAGGAAGGATGTGGTCAGTGGTGCCAAATGCTGCCCTCAGAGACACTGAGGATGAAGCGAGGCCTCGCTCATGCTGGCATGAAAGCCCCGTGAGCTGTGGCAAGGGTGCTCGTCCTGGATTGTCATGGAGACTGAAGTTAGGTTCCATGTAGGGTTCAGGTTCCCCGGTGCTGGAGAGGAGGAGGTCTCCAGACACGTGCTCAGTGAAGGGTGTGCCTCATTGGAAGAGCTGCCACTTGCCTGCGGGTCACTCTGATGTGGCCAGCAGGCACTTCTGCAAATGAGAGAGGCCTACATTTTGTCAGGCCCAGAGTCTGTACCAGAGATTCAAAATAGACCCCACCATGAGGATGTGAGTGTGAGAGGCCTATAGAGAGAAGCTGCCAGAGCCATGGGAATTTAGTGGGAACTGGTAACAATGACCTGTAAACAATACAGCAGGGAAGCTTCCTGGGGGAAGAGGCCCGCTTCCCACTGTTATGGGGAGCACTCTAACCTGCTGAGTGACAAGTCTGAGCCCAAGGGACTTTTGAAGAGTTTTGAATCAAAGTTTTTCACAAAGTTGGGCTAAAGAAGGGTACCGCCAACTGGTTAGCCCATTAACACCTTTTTTTAGTAACGGTACCACCATAAAAGTTACCATTTTATATGTTCTCAGCCTTGTATTGAAAGTGAGAAGTGAAATAGCATATTGTTTAGAGATGACCTCCTTTCTTAGCAAGATGAGCTTCTGTGCACTTGTCTTGGTAGGACCAGGTCCTTTGATAAATGTGATCAGTGAGACAGGAAGACACAAAGAAATTGATAACCATTGACCCAATCCAGCTCTTTTCACAAATGAGAAAATGGCCCAAGGCAGTTAAGTGGTTTGAGAGTTTCTTGGTATGATAGTAAGCCTTGGGTTTTTAGATTGAGAGGGAACTGAGTTTGAATTAGGATTTTACCGCTTACTGTCTTTATGATCAAGTCACTTAAGCCCTTGAGCCCTGGGGGCCTTCATCTTTAACAGGAGGACACTAGAGCTGCATTTCGGTTTACGTAATAAAGGACACAACCTACAGGCTAGCTGCTGTAACATATCCTTGCTACTGCTGCTGTTGTCATTGTTCCTGGAGGTCACACAGCTAATGCATGATATAGCAAGGACTGGGCCTCCTTGTATCCCTGTCCAGCAGTCCTACAATTTTTCTCCTATAGTGTGAGGACAGTGGTTAAGGTCACAGGCTCTGAAGTTAGCTGCTTTTAAGTCTTGGCTTCCCAACATGTATACTAACCGTTAATATCCTCAACCAAGTGATTTTACTCCTTGCTGGACATCACTTTCTTCATCTATACAAAATTTCTACTTCTTTGGATGATTATGAGAAGAAATAAGATAGCTCACACTAAGTGTTTATCCAGGAGTAGCTCTCAGTAAGCACTTAATAAAAGATTCTCATTCCCACCCCTGCCGCTGCCACCTCCTCCATCACTACCATCATCTTATCCTCCTCATCCTCCCCCTCCTCCACCATTACCACCTCCTTTACCACCATCAACACCTCCCCCTCCTCCACTATCATCACCTCCTCCTCCACCATCACCTCTTCCTCCACCATCACTACCTCCTCCACCACCATCACCTCCTCGTCCACCATCACCTCCTCCTCCTCTACCACCTCCATCATCACCACTACCACCACCACCTTCTCTTCCTCCTCCACCACCACCACTACTGCCTCCTCCTCCACCATCACCACCTCCTCCTTTCTCACCACCTCCACTTCCTCGTCCTCCTCCACACCACCTCCATTCCCATCAACTCTACCTTGACATCCATGTTCAATTCTACCTCCTCTACTTCCCACCAGCTCCACCACCAACCACACCTCTACCACTTCCACCTCTAGCAACTGCTCCACTAACCCCACCTCTGCCCCCCCACCACCAACGCTGTCATCATCTCCACCTCTGCAGCCTCCATCACCACCACTGCCACCTCTACCCTCTACCACCAGCTTCATTTCCAGTACCTACACTTTCACCAGTTTCATCACCAACTTCACCTTCACCACCACCATCTCCACCATTCTTCATAACCTCCACCACCTCCACCTGCACCTCTACAATCTGCTTCTACCTCTTCCTCCACCACCTCCACATCTTCACTGCCACCACCATTTTGATTGCTGCTGCTGCTCCCTCTCCCACCACTACTGCCATTATCACCTCCCTCACTGCCCCTACCTCCATGACTACCACATCATCCCCCCTTCTCTGAGTCTACTCTGTGTACTGCTTCTGGTACATTTGCTGAAGATGTGTTTCTTTACCTCAGTCTCATCTCTTACTTTGCAGAAATCCTCTCATATATCTCACTAATCTCTGAGGTGAGGGGAAGCAGAAACTGCAACCTCTCTTGCACACTAGAGAGGCTGTGGCCCTCCTGGGCCTTGCAGCCAGGCTTCTCTGGTGTAGATGTCTGAGCCAGGAGCCCTGCTGAATTGACCGCACACCTGCAGTTTTCTAAGAACAGTGCACAAGACCTGCCAGTTAGGTTTCATGACAGTGGGATTGGGAGTGCAGGGAGAATCACAAATGAAAATGACAACACTGAGAGGTCAAGAGTTGGCAGGAGCTGTTCATCCTCAGAGCCAAGATATAATCAGGTCTTTCAGACTCTACTTCTGTAAAATAGGAATCATAGTAGTTCTGAGGGTGGTTTTGAGAATTAAATGAATTAGTACAATATTACTAACAGACTATACCTCTCTGTCTCCAAAGTTGGTTTTCTTGGTGCCCAGTAGTTAACATTTATTGAGGGGTCCCACATGCAAAGCACTAGTCAAGCACTTCACCTGCACTGACTCCTTTGACCTTCACAGTGACCCAGTGAGCTGGGTGATAACAGTAATCGTTGACTTTGCCTGAGTCCTTGCTGCAAAAGTGCCTAATGCCACCTGAGTGTGTCACATGTACTAATTTGTTACAGCCTCGAACAAGCCTGTGAGGAAGGGACTCCTGTCATTCCCATTTTACAGATAAAGAAACAGCCTTAGAAATCTATACCAGTTGTCACATGAATGATTTGGGATTGTATGGAGTAGTCAGAATTTGCTGTCCATAGGCCTTGGCAGGCTAAATTTAGGAGCTCACATATTCACCGGGTGACTGTACTGGGCCAGCTGCTCAGAGGATTGTTTGAATCTGTACTAAATCACCTACAATGGTCTTTAGGTGGAACAGTGCACCAACCTTTTCTTTCCCTGTCCCCCAGACTTAATGATTTTGCCACATTCGCTCATCTCTCTGCCTTTTTTCTTTTGTTCGTAAGTACTTTAAAGCAAACCCTAGTGACCATGAAGTTTCCCCCTACATACTTCAGTATGCATCTCTAAAAACTGTGGGCATTTTCTTATATAACTGCAATGATATCATCTTGCTTCAGAGAATTGACATTAGTTTCTCTGATTTTCTCAAAAATAACAAGTAAACTTAACAAATATTTACAGAACTCTACACCCCAAATCCACAAAACATACATCTTTCTCAGTATCACATTACACCTATTTTAAAAGTGACCACATAATTGGAAGTAAATCACTCCTCAGCAATTGCAAAGCATTTCACAGGTTTAAGTAAAACACTGGTTGGCTGCTTGTTTGTTATTTTCATCCCTTATTCCTTCTTGTCTCCATTGTTAAGCACAATTATTGGCATAAAAGAGGTTTTTAATACCCATTTTTAGGCTGCATTCTAACCTGGGCAATAGAACAAGATCCCGTTCTCTCTCTCTCTTTCTCTTCCTTGATCTTTCTCTCTTACATTCTTTTTTTTTCTTTCTTTCACTCTCACTTTCTTTCCTCTCTTTTTCTTTCTTTCAAAAATTAAAAAAATATATTTAATCCATCTAGAGTTAATTTTTTATAAAGTGTAAGGAAGGAGTCCAATTTCAGTTTTCTGCACATGGTGAGCCAGTTTTCCCAACATCATTTATTAAACAGGGAATCCTTTCCCTATTGCTTGTTTTTGTCAGGTTTGTCAAAGATCAGATGGTTGTAGATGTGTAGCGTTACTTCTGAGGCCTCTGTTATGTTCCATTGATCTATATATCTGTTTTGGTACCAGTACCATGCTGTTTTGATTACTGTAGCCTTGTAGTATAGTTTGAAGTCAGGTAGCATGATGCCTCCAGCTTTGTTCTTTTTGCTTAGGGTTGTCTTGGCTATGCAGGCTCTTTTATGGTTCCATATGAAGTTTATGGAGGTTTTTTCCAGTTCTGTGAAGAAGGTCAATGTTAGCTTGATGGGGATAGCATTGAATCTATAAATTACTTTGGGCAGTATGGCCATTTTCACAATATTGATTCTTCCTGACCATGAGCATGGAATGTTTCTCCATCTGTTTGTGTCCTCTCTTATTTCCTTGAGTAGTGGTTTGTAGTTCTCCTTGAAGAGGTCCTTCATATCCTTTGTTAGTATTTCTAGGTATTTTATTCTCTTTGTAACAGTCGTGAATGGGAGTTCACTACAAAGTGAATAAAATACCTTTATTGCTAGGTATTTTATTCTCTTTGTAGCAATTGTGAATGGGAGTTCACTCATGATTTGGCTCTCTGTTTGTCTGTTATTGGTGTATAGAAATACTTGTGATTTTTGCACATTGATTTTGTATCCTGAGACTTTGTTGAAGTTGCTTATCATCTTAAGAAGATTTGGGGATGGAACAATGGGGTCTTCTAAATATACATTCATGTCGTCTGCAAATAAAGATAATTTGACTTCCTCTTTTCCTAATTGAATGCCCTTTATTTCTTTTTCTTGCCCAATTCCTCTGGCTAGAACTTCCAATACTATGTTGAATAGGAATGGTAAGCTGATCTCCCTTTTTGCATCCATATTATGTTCATTTACAACAAATGTAACTGGAATAAACCTGTTTGTGGAAAAACATGACTTTCAGTATGCATGTAACTCTACTGGTGAGAAAGCATCCGGTTAGGCAGATTTTCAAAATGTATCCTGTTAGGCAGATAAGAAAGTATCCTGTTAGGCAGATTTTCAAAATGTTTTATTTAAGTACAGTATACATACATACATATCTTAGGTGTATATCTTGATAAATGTTCACAAAGTAAAGACACCCATATAACCAGCTTTCAGATCAAGACACAGTATGCTACCAGCCCCCTGCCCCCAAACTTCTTTTATGGCCCGATCCAGTCCCCATGCTCAGGGATGATAACCACTCTCCTGACAATTAGTTTGCCTCTTTTCTGCTTTAAATAAATGGGATCTTTCAGTATATACTCCTCTGTGTTTGGCTTCTTTTGCTCAACATTAGGATTGTGAGATTCATCCATGTTGTTGCGAATTTGTAGTTAGTTTATTATCCTTTATGTGCTACCTTTTAATGTATGAATATACCACAATTTATTTATTTATTCTCCTGTTGGTAGACACTTGTTTTTTTTCAGTTTGAGGCTATTTCAAATAATGCTGTTATGAGCATATTTATAATATCTTTTGTGGATAAACATATGCATTTTTCTTGGGTATATACCAAGAAGCAGAGTTGCTGGTCATAGGAAATGCATAGGTTCAGTTTCAGTGGATAGAGCCAACTAGTTTTCCAAAAAGCTTGTACCAATCATTGCTCGTCTTTTAATACTAATGTTAATTCTCATGTCTTTTAATATACAATGTTTGTGGAGTCAAATATATCAATCTTTTCCTTTAAAACTTGTGTTTTCTGATGTTGTTTAGGAAATTCTCTACTCTGAGGACATGAATTTTTATTGGTTTTAAGATTTTGGTTGTGTACTTTGGTCTTTTATACATCTAGACTTTATTTTGTATAAGGCATGGATCTAGATTTTTCTTCAAGAAGGAAACAAGTGTCCCAATCACATTTATTAAATTATTCATCCTTTTTTCACTCCTTTGCAATGTCACTGCTTTCATATACCAATTTACTATATGTGCCTTTTCCAATTTTGTAATTAAAGCGTCAAATTCCACAAAAAAATGGCCTGTTAATATTTTGATTGGAACAATGTTGGATTTATGTATTAATTTGAGAAGAATTACCAATTTTCTGACTTAAAGTCTCCCCACATACAAATGAAGTATTATTGGGAAAGACAACCCGTCATGGTCCCTAAGCATTCATGCATGTTCTTGCTGGGGATGCCAGAACTATAAGGCACTGATGACTCTTTATCTTGGCCATTCTCAGGACCATGTTTGCAGTGAGAAACCCTGAAGGATGAGAAAAACATCACAAAGAGCAGGCTTATTTGCATTTTCTATAAAAGCAGTGGATCCTCCAAATGTATTTTTTCTTTCCTGTAATGCAACCCACTGTGCAGCCATCCATCATCGGTCCTTTGCATTGCCCATGTGGAATTTGGCAGGCGTTGGGAACAAACACAAGTTGACAAGAAGTTCTAGCTACTGCTTTTTCTAAGTAATAACGTCCTTTGCATCTCACCCAAGATTCTCATGTTTTCTGACAGAATACATGAAACTGTGTGTGTCAGGCTAATTTGTAAGTTTGTAAATAGGGTCCAATTCTAGACCTTTTGTAGTTCTTAACAAGTATATTCCTCCACTTTCCAATTTTTATTAAATTTCTTTTAGTACAATCTTATACTTTTCTGTATAATGGTTTATACATCTTTGTTAGCTATCCTCCTAGCTGCCTTAAGATTTTGGAATATCATGAATGGGCTATTTTTCCTATTGTGTTTTCTAATTGATTGCTAAATTCCACATGCTTTATACGTGTCACTAGTATAGCTTCTCATATGGAATAATGTATTGTTCCCCTTGATAGAATGTTGGCTTCTCTTGAGAGCAAAAAACCATGCCTTATTCATGTCTATATTCTCCCAGTGAAACATTTAATTCAACTAACATTTATTGAGCATTGTTATAATTTGAATATGGTTTGTGCCCACCAAAGCTCATATTGAGACTTAGTCCCCAATGTAACAGTGTTGAGAGATGGTGGAACCTTTAAGAGGCTTCTGGGCCACTAAAGATTCACTCTCGTGAAGGGATTAAAGCAATCTGGTAGGAGTGAGTCAATTCTTACTCTTTGTGGGACTAGATTGGTTATGCAAGTGCAAGTTGTTGTAAAGTGAGGTTGCCTCTTGTGTTTTGTGTTTTACTGTCTTTGCAGGGAACTGCTTTCCCTTCCATTTCTCTGTCATGTTTTGACGCAGTACAAGGCCCTCATCAGAAGCTACCAGATGCAGCTGCCGAATCATAAACTTCCCAGCCTGTAGAACCATAAGCTAAATAAACCTCTTTTCTTTGTAAATTGCCCAGTTTCAGGTATTCACTTATAGCAACACAAAATGGAGTAAGACAAGCGTCTACTATGTATCAGTTGCTAAATAAAAAGAGGTATACAATCATAAATAAAGTGCCTACTCTCAAGGAGTTTACAAAATGTGAAGAAGACAGACACAACCACAAAATATTTCTGTTAAGAAAGTCATATTGGCCAGGTGCAGCAGCTCACACCTATAATCCCAGCACTTTGAGAGGCCAAGGTGGGCAGATTGCTTGAGCCCAGAAGTTTGAGACCAGCCTGGTCAACATGGTGAAACCCCATCTCTACAAAAAATACAAAAACTAGCCAGGCATGGTGGTGGGGAGGTGAGATCATGCCACTGCACTCCAGCCTGGGTAACAGAGTGAGGCTCTGTCGAAGGGAAGGGAAGGAAGGGAAGGGGAGGGGAGGGGAGGGGAGGGGTCGGAAAGAGAGAGATATAAAGAAAGAGAAGAAGGAAGGAAGGAAGGAAGGAAGGAAGGAAGGAAGGAAGGAAGGAAGGAAGGATAGATTATGTGTTATAACAAAAGTATGAACAAAGTGCTGTGGGAGCAGGGGCAATTCATTGTAACTTGGAATATCCTGGAAGTCTTCAAATAATAAGGAGTGTTTGAGTTGGGCCTCAGACAGTGATCTAGACTGGTGCAGATGGAGAGCTATGGAAAGGAGGTAACTTCTTATACTATGCCTGGCGTTCAGAGCCTTCCACAATATAGTCCCAAACCTAGCTGCTATGTCCTTCAGGAAATAAAAGTTAGCTTTTCATGCCAAATTCATCCATCAATCATATTCTAAACTCAAAATGTTTGAGTTCCCACCTTGTTGTTTTGTACTATAGCACAATGACTAAGAGCAAAGAATCTGGAGCCAGAGGAATTTGGATTCCGGTCCAGATTCGACAACTTACTGGCTATGAATTCTTGGGCAAATAAGACTAAAAATGGTGCTTATCTCACAGGACTGTGTGATCAGATAATTCTTGTAAAACTTTGTCATGGTACCTGGTACAAAGTACAATACTATCAATGCTACCTCTACTTAAACCATCCCTCTCATCTCAAGTGAAGTAAAACATACTTATTGTATTATCCACTATGTGCAATAGATTGTATTAAGTATCATGAAGAACATAAAGAGGAATAAGACCCTATTTCTTCCCAGCCACATGACAGGTAGAGAATAAAAAATATGTACACGAATAGGCTGGGTGCCTGCAATCCCAGCACTTTGGGAGGCCAAGGTGGGCAAATCACTTGAGGTCAAGAGTTCAAGACAAGCCTGGCCAACATGGCAAAAATGCATCTCTACTAAAAATACAAAAATTAGCCAGGCATGGTGGCACGCACCTGTAATCCCAGCTACTTGGGAGGCTGAGGCAAGAGAATAGCTTGAACCTGGGAGGCAGAGGTTGCAGTGAGCTGAAATGGTTCCACTGTACTCCAGCCTAGGCAACAGAGTGAGACTCTGTCTCAAAAAAAAAAAAAAAAAATATATATATATATATATATAAATAATCATGAGGCAAGGCAAATTAAAAGACTTGGATTCTTCTAGCTCTGGCCCTCCATAGCACGAAGAAGTCAGACTACATGATGATCAAGACCACTTCTAAGTCTAATATTATAATTCTGTGACATCTATGATTTTAAATGTTACATCAAGGTTAATGAGTACCAGGGGAAAGTGGAAAAGAGGGAAACCTAATTCTACCTGAGAGAGTCCAAGAAGCCTGAAAAAAGGAAATGACATTTGAATTGGGCCTTTAAAAGTGGATAGCATTTGTTGAAGGAAGAAATGGGTGCAATGGAATTCCAGGAAGAGGGGAAAAGAACAAAGAGAAATGTAGGGCACACTTGGGAAACATCCAGTAGTCTTGTGTGATTGGGACATCAAGATTCATAATATTTAAGTAGAGGAAAATGAGGTGAAAAAAGTAGGCTGGTGTCAGATTATGGAGGACCTTGAATGTCACGCTGAGTGGTTTGGATTTTATCCTGTAAGCTATTCACATTGGAAGGTGACAAGAAGATCCACTAAAAAGAATTATGGCAGTTGTTCAGGTATAAAATAAGAGATTGAACTAAGGCTGTGGTCTAATAACTGAAAAGACAGAAGTTTTTTGGCATTTTTTCATATACTACTCTGTGTATATTGTTGAATGATTTTTAATCAAACATGTTTGGAGGGGAGGGACCATTCTTTCATTCATTCATTCATTCATTCTACAAATATCTATTGAGCACTTACTATGTGCATGACAGTCTGGGCACTGGAAATAGAGTGATGAGTGAGAGTCAGTTCCCTATATGTTAGTACCATTTGTGTTTAAAGTACCAGAAATCGATGATACCATTGGAAGTGGGAAGACTAGGGACAGATTGGTAGGGAGAATAAAGAGTTTAATCTTTGGCATATTAAGTTTGGAATGCCTATATGTCAGTGAAAATGTCAACTAGGCAGTTGGATACAGATATCTTGAGCTTTTATGTACTCTATCTCAGAGTTGACCTTTTTTGTACTCCATCTCCATTATCATAATAAAATTGTTAAGGTTTGCTGTTTACCTTTTGAAAACCTAATGTATTAGTGGCATCTTTATAGATAATAACATAGTACATTATATTGATCAATATATGTTATATTGAATATGTCAACATGAGGCATCAACACATATAAACTAATTTCTTAACAGACATATATTTTTTCTCTTAACATAGAAGGACATTATATATAAGAAACTCATTATAATCCCATTGTGATAATCCACTCTACTGTTAGTAATTATTTAAAAATTAAGCAACAAATAAAAATAGCACAAAAGATATGTTGAACACTATGAAGAATATTATGAAACTTGGAGAAACATTAAAATTAGAATTTCAACCATTATTTTTGTTTACGTTAAAACTCAGCTAAGTTTTGCTGAAATTAAAATCTCAACAATTTTGTGAGAAGAAAATCTCAGCATCTATTTCTATACATGTTGATAAGAATAAGAAACTCTTGAAAAATAAAAATGATGTGGGAAGACTTTCCCTATCAGATACCAAGACATTTATTATTATTACAATACAGGCAATGTTATATTGGCACAAGACTAGATAAATAAACTAGTGGAATAGAACAGACAGGTCAGAAATAGTCCCAATAATGTATGAACACTTGGTATTTGACACAGTTGGCATTCTAACTGAATGGGAGAAGGAAAGACTTTTCAACAAATGATATTGGGACAATTGGATATTCATAAGAAAAAAATAGACCTCTATTCTCATACTCTACACAAAAATTAATTCCAAGTATATTACAAACCTAAATGTGAAAGTCAAAATCATAAAAATTTTAAATGTTATAGTATAAAGGGATATCTTTATGATATTGGGGCATAGAAAGATTTCATTGAAAAGACACAAAAAGCACTTATCATAAAAAAGGATTGATAACTTTGATATCTATCTTACAATTAGAACTTATGTTAGTCAAAAGAAATCATTACAATGGAAAAATAAGTGACAAAGTGGGGAGAGTTGTATGGAACACATCATATAAAAAAGAACTAAAATTACTTATACAAATTAATTTGAAAAAGTCATACAGCCCAACAGGAAAAAAATGGTAAATGTCCAGAATAATGCCTCTCAGAAGAGGACATCCTAATGTTCAACAGGCATGTGAAAAGATGCTCAACATTATTAGTAATCAGGAAAATCAAATTATGAGATGCCATTTACACCCACTAGATAGGCAAAAATTAAGAAGTCTGACAATACCAAGTGTTGGCCAGCAGGTGGAGCAATGAGAACTATTAAACCTGGCTAGTAAGGGTGTGAATTGGTACATGCCATGAGGAAGTTAGGCATCATCCAATTAAATTGAAGGTGCTCATATTCCATAAACCATTACATAAATGCCTTAGAAATACCTGTGTTTATGTACAAGATCAATCATGGTAGCATTTGTTTTGTAACAGTCAAAAATTGGATTTCATCTCACCCCAGTTAAAATGGCCATTATCAAAAAGACAAAAAAAAATAACAGATGCTGGCAAGGATGTGGAGAAAGGGGAATTCTCATACACTGTTAGTGGGAATGTAAGTTGGTACAGCCATTATGGAAAACAGTATGGGTGTTCCTCAAAAAACTAAAAATAGCGCTACCATTATGATTCAGCAACCTCACTGCTGGGCATATAGCCGAAAAAAATTTTTTTGAACAGTATCTTGAAGAGTTATCGGCACTCCTATTTTTATTGTGGCACTATTCAGAAGATCCAAGCTATGGAATAAATCTAAGTGTCCATCAATAAATAAATGGATAAATAAAATGTGGTATATGTACACAATTTAATAGTATTCAGCTATAAAAAAAGAACGCAATCCTGTCATTTGTGGCAACATACATGAGCTGCGAGGACATTATGTGAAGTGAAATGTGAAGCGAAATAAGCTAAGCACAGAAAGACAAATATCACATGTCTTCACTCATATGTGGGAGCTAAAAAAGTTGATCTCAAGGAGATGGAGAGTAGAACTGTGTTTACCAGAGGCTGGGAAGGGTACTGCAGAGGGGTGAATGAAGACAGATTGGTTAATGGGTGCAAAAATACAGTTAGAGAAAAGGAATAAGTTCTAGTGTTCAGTAGCACAACAGAGTGACCACAGTATTCAATTTATTGTGTATTTCAAAATAGCTAGAAGATTTGGAATGTTCTGAACGCAAAAAAGAAAAAAAAAGGTAAATGTTTGAACTGATGGATATCCCAATTACCCTGATTTGATCATTACACATTGTACACATGTATCAAAATATCACATGTACCCCATAAACATATACAATTACTATACATCAATAAAACGAATAAACTGTAAAAATAAAACCTGCAAACAACCAGAATGTCCCTCAAAGTTATCATGAATAAATTATGGTATATTTATACAGTGGTAAACTGTGCAACAATAAAAATAGATCAACTACAGCTATCTGTAATATAGATGAGTCTCACAAGCAATCCAAAGTGAAACAAGATCGTCACAATTCCAAGTTTAAAAAGCATTTAATGTTCAAACATCTGTAAAACAAAACTGTTGTTTGGGGATCCTTATAAGGAAGAAAACCTATAAACAAAAGCAAAGAAATGATTATCACAAAAGTCGGCATGGGGGCTACCCCTAAAATGGAGGGAGGGATGTGGTCAGTGGTGGTGTGAGAGGAGTAGTTTATTAAAGGGTTCTATTTCTTGCCCTGGCCAGTTACTGCATGGGTGATGACTTTATAATTGTTCTTTAAACTGGCAATTCTCTTCTGAATGTATCTCTTTTCATAATGAAATAGAAAGCAAGGTCACCAGTTGGAAATGATGAGGGAGGGGGTAGTAAAAAATTTGAGGAAAGGAAGATGATATGAAAGAATCAGAGACATTGACGAGTGAACAAACTAGAGAAATACGGTATTTTTATCTTTTTTTTTATAAAAGCTTTTTATATTGTTTCTGATTTATTATGCTTTTTCTCTCATATACAACGTTATTTTACTAACTTCAATATACTACACTATATGTAGTTATCCCAGTAAAATTATAATGCCATTTAATGTTTAAAAATAAATTCTAAAAGTGAAATTAAGTCTAAATAAACCATATAATGATTTGTCATAAAACGTTGGTTACTTATTATTTCACCATGAGCTTTAGAAAAGTTGATATAGTTTATATTTAGATAAAAATATATATCATGCATATATTGTGCTGTATGGTGACTTTTTATTCTTTTTCTTTTAATTTTTTATACCAAGTAGTTTTAGTGTTAAGTTGTATATTTTATGTCTTTAAACAGATATAGATATTTATTAACTCCTTATTTTATTGATCTCAACTCCCAAAAGTTATTTTTAATATCAGAAAATATAGCCACATTAACATCACCAAACTAAATATTAATATTGACATTTAAAATTACCAGAAAATGACTACACCCTTAAATTTTGCTCAGAAGATTTAAGTGGAAAAAGTTGACAGGTCTGTATAATTTTACAATATTGCCTATGATTTTATATGAACCAATTTGAGAAACTCAATTATTTAAATTATAACATGCTTTAGTTGTAAATCCATGTTTATAATTGCTCGCTTCAAGTTTCAACATACATAATGTAAATTTAAAGTTTTTATAAAGGCGAATATAGTAAATTTAAGCAATTATTACCAATTTAGCTTTAAAATACTCTCTGAAGGGAAAACACACAAACTTTTTCCTTTGCTCTCACATCACAGCAATCAACACAGAAGATTTCGATGTCCAAATGTGTGGGGTTTTCCTACACACTAAGTGAGCAATCAGTTCTGCAGCGAACACCAGCTGGGTGTTCTCCAATTCCATTCTGACACAATCTACCTGGAGATAGCATCATATCCCACAAGCTGAAGACTAGGTCTCACGAGACTGTTCCCAGGCCCCTCAGACACCAGTTGCAAATCCAGGCCTCCAGAACTTCTGACAGATGGGCTTCAAATTTGAGTTCACATGACCCCCCCTCTTTGGGTTTAATTTGCCAGAAAGGCTCACAGACCTCAGGAAAATACTTAATGTTTACCAGTTTATTATAAAGGACATATCAAAGGACACAGATGAAGAGATGAATAGGGTGAGGTACCGGGGAAGGGGCTCAGAGCTTCCATGCCCTCCCTGGGGCACCACCCTCCAGGAACCTCCACATGTTCAGCTATCTGGAAGCTCTCCAAACCCAGTTCTTTGGGGTTTTTATGGAAGCTTCATTACATAGACGTGATTGATTAAATCATTGGCCACTAGTGATCAACTTAACTTTCCACCGCTCTCTTCTCCCTGGAGGTCAAGAATGAGGCTGTTAAGTCCCAACCCCCTAATGGCGCCTTGGTCTTTCTGGTGACCAGTTCCCATCCTGAAGCAACCATAGGCTGCCAGCCATCAGTCAATCATTAGCATACAAAAAGATATCACTTGGGAAACTAAGGATTTTAGGAGTTGTATGCCGGGAAACAGGATCGAAGACCAAGTATATATTTCACAGTATCACACATACCATGTGAGCTTTCATTTTAAAATACTCTGTAATAACTGTGCCATTGTCATAGAGATAAAACACAGTCTTTTAAAAAAGAATTTGGCTCTACAAACATTGAATCTATTAATATTGAAAATTGATGTATGCAACACTCAGATAATTCGGGGAAAAATATCCTGTGTGTGTACAGACAGAGGGCACAAGTAATAAAGCAAATGAGGAGAAATGTTAATTATAGGTGAATTTGGGTAAAGGGCACATGGGTGTTCTTTAAGCTTTATGCTTGCAACATTTTTATATGTTTGAAATTATTTCTAAATAAGACGTTAAAATGAAGAAAGGGAAATGGACACGGTGACATAAGTAGAAATCAACAGTGTACTCAGGAGATAAATGTATCTTTTTCCTTTCATTATGTAGACTCTGTGTTCATACTTCCTTGACTCCACAAGTCGAGTACTGTCCCAACACATCCAGATCTGCAGATGTGGAAATTCATCTTCATCTCTCCTGGAACAGCCATTTTCTGCCAACCTTGGCGGCAAATGCTCTCTGACATCATACCTCCAACAACTGTGTCTTTAATTTCTGTGGCATCCAGTGAGAAGTTCTCACTGCTAAATCTACAACCAGATAAGACAAATAAAGGACAAATTTGGTTCAGTAAGGAGATGCAAGTAGAGGGCATTCTTAAGATATCTGTAAGGGAAATCTAGAACACATGTCATCTTGGAAATCTTCAAAATCCCAGAGTTGAAACAAATGGGACAGTTATACAGTGTGATTCTGTTTATGAAATTTCAGTTTCTGAACTGGTGCTGATAGCAAACATGACATCAGTAACATAAACTCATCAAATATTCCAGTTGAAAGTAATTTTTTATTGTTATTATTATCAGCAGCAGCAGCATCATTATCATTAGCACAAAACTAAATCCACTATTAAAAGAAAACAAAAACACAGCCCAAAGGCATGTGTCTTGCTGACAGTGAGTCAATAACATTATCTTCATGTACAAGGGACAGCACCCTGAGGATATACCATATCACAGCTTGATAATCAATTCAATAATTCAGCCAACATTATTGAGCACCCAGGCACAATGGAAGATTTAAAAATGCTTACAAGAATCCCTGCTTTCAATAAGTTTTATAGTCTAGTAGGAGGTATTGAAGAATACAAAAACACAGGGTCGCATGAGATTAGTAACATAATGGAATCAGTACCATGTATGAAGTGCTGTTAGAAAGGGGCATCACAGAGACTGATGTCACATTCATTTCGGGGAAATCAAGAGGCTCCATAGAGAAGGTGACCTCGGAGCTGAGCTTCGAGGAACTGGAAGGATTCTGGCAGACTGGCATGTGAAGAAGAAGCACTGCAGGTGGAAAGAATAGTGTGGGCCAAAGTATGGCCATGGGAAAGTTCATGGAATGTTTCAGAAGAGAAGAATAGTTCACCTTGGCTAGTGTTTGGGGTTTATGTAAGTGGAGTGACAATATGTTGAAAGTTATATGAGGACCATATATTGAATGGCTCTGAATGACAGGCTAAGATTTCTGATCTTTATGTCATAGCAACTACATTTACCACATCAACAAAATATGCAATTATTTGTGAAGAGATATGGTCACTTCACTTCCAGGTTTCTTAGAGAAATTCAAATAGTTTCTAGGCAATGTTATCACCTTGCTCTCAGAAATATCCTGGCAGATAACACCAAGCAGACAATATTAAATGTTTCTATTTTGCATGTAATTAAATCTCTTCTTTCAAAGTTTTTATTTTTTCCCTCCACGGGCCACACCTCTTCTCCCATCTCCAGCCCCACTAGTTCTTGTGGGACATGATGAGTTTAAGCAAGTCTGATTTAGGATTTCCAGCCACAGCTGCTACCCGGAAAGTAGGATCCACAGCCTTGAGAAGTGAGGGGTGGTGATAGAGGAAGTGAACAACATCATAAAAATGTAGCCATCTGAGAAGTTTTATGAAATTCCCATCCTAAGAGTCAAGCATAATTCTTTGAAGTTGGAGTTCCACTCATTTTGGTCTGGAGGACACCTAGAGGGGTCACCAGAGCTCACAGTGCTAAGTAAGCTCATCTTTTTAAGCTTCCTCTTATTGTCAAGGAATTCCTTAAAGGAATGACACTTAATCTGGGTTACATGGTTATTTAAAGGCCTCCCGGCTCTGAGGCTACTGAAGCTGTGGAGAGACTGGGGCGAACGTTTCTTTTTGACTAAGGAATCCTGTTGGGCTTTGTCCGTGCTCAACAGGTTGGTAGTCGGGAACTTCTCCCATGCATTGAGTTTACAGATGCTAAAGAATGGCTGTATTAGGCAACTGAGCCAAAGAAGTAAGCGGTATAGAACCCACCAGGGAAGATTTAGAATACCAAAGCTGCCATGGCCACACTTTCTGCAGCTAGTCAGTCTTCAGCTCTTTCGTGGAACGAGACTTCCTCTGCAGGAAGTCATGGATTGCCGTAGTGAGGCCCCATGTCACACTTGACCTTATGATGACCAGAGAGCCTCCACGGTAGATCAGGAGCAGCTTTCGGCCCCGAGTGTTCCACACATCCTGGGCAGAGGCCCACAGGCTTGGCATGTTCTGCCATCCAATATGGGACTGCATATTAGCTACCAGCACAATTAGAGGATACAGAACTAGGCAGGTGATTGTTCCATTGACACTACCAGACACCAAGGCAGGAACCCAATAGGGAAGGCCTTGTTCTGCCAGGCCATCCTGGATCGGGTCCTTGAAAGAAAAATATAGAGCACTCCCCAGGCTGTTCCTGGCCAGGACAGGCCAGAAACCACGGTAGTAGCCCAGTGACAGGCGCCCCCAAAGACCATAAGAGTTGAATTCCTTGAGAATGCTGAAGGTGCTGGGGAAGCGAGCTTGCTTGCGACCATCCTGGAGCACATTTTGCACCCTTTCAAAGGGACTGAGTGCCACAGCCTCCACCACACCAGACATGAGCCCTGCAGCCCAGCGGTGTCCCAGAGTGTGTGGCCCAACAGGAGAGAGAGAGCACAGCAGGCTATCATAAGTCCCAAACAGAAGAGTCCCTTGCAACGTCTTGGAGAGAAGAGGAGGGTAGATTCCCCGGTAGAAGTATTGAGGACCTTCGTGCCAAAGCTGTCTCACAGCCTCTGACACTGCCATGGCATGGATCTGTTGCCGGAACACAACCTTATAGATAGGAAAGGTCAGAAAAGTAGACATAAAGTTGGAAACAGCCCCAAGGGCATAGGCTTGGGAGTGCCAGCTTTTCTTTCCGGGAACCTCTGCTCTCGTCCTGTGCTGAAGCTCATTCCCGGGAGAGTGGTTCTGCTCCCCCATGCTGAAGACAACTGGGAGCAGATGGAAGAAACTGGCAAGGGTGGAAAAAAAAGAGATTAGACTGACCATTTAAATCTGTTGGCAAGAATCTTCATTGCTTAGTTAGAAAAAAATCCTAAAAAACTCAGGTCAAAGGAAACAAGCAACTCTTTGAGCCAGTTTCTGATAAATAAGCACACCCTTAAGAAATTAAGAATTCATTAACCTTACATTAAAAGAAAGGCAATCAGTTTTTTTTTTTTTTTTTTTTTTTGGACAGAGCCACCACTACAGTACTTTGCTGACACAGCAAATATTCCAATATTCAAAGAAGGATTACAACTCAAGAACATGAAACAGAGGAGGGGAAGACTCCAAAACTTAATGCATCAACTTTCACAACACGAAACCATGCATTTTATAAACTACGAGAGTAATAAGTTACTATTCTGTTTCAAAAAGAAAAAAACTGGCACTATCTTGTAGAGGCAGAAAGGCATTTAACAGTTGAAGTGCAATGCTTTCTCTAAAAGTTGGTATTAAATTTGGGGAGGGGGAATCTCTCCCTGCCTTTCTTTCCATAGATTCCTGCCCAAGTTGTAGCTGTTTCATGGCAACGCCCAGCCCCCATCTGGCAAGTGAGGAAAGGAAAGAGCAGCTGCTCGTGAAAGTTCAGTGCCTAAAGGCTCAGCACCTGGCAATTTCCAAGCCTAACCTTGCAGATCTGTAGCTATATAATAGAGCGGGATTTCTTAACCTCAGTGCTATGGACATTTTGGGCAGGATAATTTTTTATCCTTGGCATCTGTCCTGTGCATTGGAGGATGGTCAGAGGCTCCCTGGCTTCAGCTAAGTGTGTGCCAGTAGCACCAGTGGTGACTAACCCACAGTGATGACCAAAAATATCTCCAGACCTTGCCAAAGGTCTCCTGGGAGGCAAAACTGCTCCCGGCTCAGAACCACTGTACTAGATACAATTGGCAGTGTAAGGACTCCAAACTATTTCTCTTTACCCCAGAAAGACCAGGAAGCAGATGGCTAGTATGAGAAGCAACTTGGAAGCCAGGACATATGAAGAAACTTTGGGACAAAAAAAAAAAAAATGAATGCTCATGCAGATCTGAGGGAATTTGCTGGGGAGGGAAGAGGGGGTCCCTGGGCTGAAGAGACAGGGTGTGCAACAGCCAGAGCTGTCACCTCAGGGAAAGGAGCACAGAGCTGTGTGGGTGTGGGGCAGAAGGACAGGGAAGAGGGGAAGGGTCATGATGGCCAGGCTGGAGGGCTCCTATCTACAGTGACAGGGACAGGAAGCCTGGCAGGAACTGCAGACCCACAGGTTTCACACAGAACCCTGGTCTATGTGGTAGGGGGCATGAAGATTGGGACTCTAATTAAGCTAGCAGGGTGATGGGGGACCAGAGAGTACAGGCTGAAGTCCCCAGGGAGGAGTCGACACCACACACTGCAAGAAGCCCAGTGCAGCCTTCCCAGGGCTGCCAGGCCCAGAATCTGCCTTGGCATGCTCTCCTTCCAGAATCACTCCCATCAGTTCTGCTCTTCTCTAGCCCCTTCCCCCTGCTCCATCCACATCTCCACAATCCCATTCCTATCCCCCCTCCTCCATCCATCTCCCCACAACCCCATTCCTATCCCCCTTGCTCCGTCTGTATCCTCAGTTTCATTCCTCTCCCCCCTGCCACATCCACATCCCCACAATCCCATTCCTATCACTCCTCCTCCATCCACATCTCCACAACCCCATTCCTATCCCCTCTCCTCCATCCATCTCCCCACAATCCCATTCCTATCCCCTGCTCCATCCACATCCCCACAATCCCATTCCTATCTCCCTCCTCCATCCAACTCCACACAATCCCATTACTATCCCCTGCCCTGCTCCATACACATCCCCACAATCTCATTCTATCCCCCCTGCTCCATTCATATGCTCACAATCGCATTCATACCTCACTCCACTCCATCCATATCCTCACAGTCTCATTCCTATCCCACCCTGTTCCATCCATATCCCCACAATCTCATTCCTGTCCCACCCTGTTCCATCCATATCCCCACAATCACATTCCTATCCCACCCTGTTCCATCCATATCCCCACAGTCTCATTCCTATCCCACTCTGTTCCATCCATATCCCCACAATCTCATTCCTATCCCCCTTGCCCCATCAATATTCCCACAATCTCATTCCTATTCCCCCTTGCTCTATACATTTTCCCACAATCTCACTTTACCGCCACTCCCCTCTCCACGAGCCAACTCACCTCTTGGTGGAGGGAGATAGAGGCTTAGCCTCCTGTGCTTTGCCCATCACCGCTTTCCCCTTCCCCCACATTCCATGATGGCGTTAAGCCTCAGCCTTCTTAACACTCATGGCCAGTACACTGGGAGGGCCCCTCTGCCTTTGACTCTTTAGCTGAAACTAAGCAGGAATAAAAGCTCAAGAGGCCAACTATTTGCATCCCTCTGGGGCACCTCTGTCCCCTGGCAGTCCCACTTCCATTTCTCCAGAGCCAAAGGGGCTCCTCCCAGATACCCAAGCTGCTAAATCCACAGGAGCCCCAACAGTCCTCAGCTCTCCTACCAAAGGTCTTCTTCCCTAAGTCTTACCTGCACCTAAATAAGTACAGGTGGTGAGATAAATGTTTGTCCCCTCTTCTACCTCAGAGTGCAATAATGTTCCACTTACTCCCTACCATTTATAAACATGTATTCACTGACGCCATGAGGTAGGATGATGTAGCAGAAAGAAAACTGGGCTACGATTTAGCAGTGCAAGAACTCCCAACTATTGCACCTACCCCAGAAAGGCCAGGAATTAGGTGGGGTAGTATGGGATACCAGCATTCTAAGCAAGTTTTGTTATTAACTTAATGTGTGACCATTAGAAATTCAGCGACATCTTGGAGACTTACCCACCTGAGCTGTAAATGGAGCAGAAAGGGCAAAATAATCTGTAGTCATCTCCAAAAGGTATCTGTCAGAGGGTGTTGATATGGGGGCATTCAGGTCAATAATTGATAGAGGAATTGTACTTTTCAATTCCCAACTCCTTCTGCCATTTTTAAAAATCATCTTGGAGGATTAAAGGTGAACAATAATTAAGAAACATCTCACCTTAAATATGTAATCCATTTTATAAATACAATCCTTTCGATTTTATGGGTGGGGGGGAGTTCGTGTTTCTCCCATGTATTTTCTGTTAAGATGCCAGGCTTTGGGAGCAAACAAACCTGAGACAGAATTTTGCCTCTGCCACTTACTTAGTTGTGTGACCTTGGGCAAGACATTTCATTCAGTTTCAGTTTCTTCAGCTACAAAACAGGGACATTAAGACCCACCTCAAAATGTTGTGGCAAAGATTAATAACATAAAATGAGATAAAGTGGTTGAGAATCCATAACATGGTGGCCTCAATAAAAAGTATCAAAAAAAGATGCTTCAGGACCTCACTATCTGTCTCCACAGAGCACATACTCCTTCGGGACACTCTCAGAACAGCCAGAAGCAGATAAAGGGACATGTGGGAACGAATCTTGTGTTCCCAAGGGAGGCAGGGAAGCCCTTTCTTCCATGAATGGGAAGGCGTAACATAAACTAGGAGAACCTGGCCCCTTCACATGAATTCTAAAGTAGAGACCACAGAATGGACCTAGAATTGGCCTTGAGCAGATGTCACCTGTACCCTATGACCCGCCTCCTATGTTTACAGCCTAGTAAAATGAGCCCAGGGGATTCCAGACTCTCCCAGCCAGTCTAGTCCACATAGGTAGCCTGTGTGACTGCTCCAGGATCCAGCCACAAATGAATGCATCTGTCTGTTCATTTGGGGCATCTTTCAGCCAGTCCTTTGGTCAACTCACAAACATGTGTTGATCATCCACTAAATCATTGTGGGTAAACCACCATGGAGCTAGAGTGAATAGAACTTGGTGCCTGCCCTCAAGAGCTTGGGACTCTAGTAAGGGAGACAGGTCAACAATGAGCTAAACTCTACAGAAAGACAAAATAAAGGGTACGGCTAATGAAGGTAGAAGCAAAAAGACAAGAGCAATTTATTCCACCTGAGAAGAGGCATATGACTCAATCCTTAATCGAGTAGCATAGAATAGCCTCTTGTTAGGCAGAGGAGTGAGGGCAAGTATTCTAGGTTGAGGAAGTGGCCTAAGGCACATGGGCTTAAAAGTGTGAGTTGTGCTTGGGGCTGGTCTACCCCATCTAGTGAGAAGGAGATAGAGCTGTGGCTGACAGAGAGGAGCCCATTTCGAATGAAGACCACATTTGTCTTCCCCACTGCATTGTGTTGTAGGGCACAGACATGGGCTCTGGATTCAGCCAGCCCTGGGTTTGAATTTCACTCTGTCACTTCCTAGCTTTATGACCTTGGCCTAGTTTCTTCACCTCTCTGATCCTCACTATCCTTATATGCAAAATGATTGTCATGAAGGATGCATGAGGCAAAGGGTGGAAAGTGCTTAGCACAGCACCTGGTATTTAAGTTGCTCTATAAGTTATATTATTAATTTCATTTTTTAAAACATGAGATAATAGGAATAAAGGCAAAATAACAACTAAATTGTTGTAAATGCTGTAATTGGTCTAATGAACTGGGTCATCTGCAGAATGCATTTTAGACTGCTTGTTTGGAAGGCAGCAAAGAAGAGTTTTCATAGGCTTAGGAGTTTGACATCCCTGGCCTGAAGTCCCAGTGCCTCCACTTACAAGTTGTGAAACTAAACAAGTTACTTAATGTCCCCGAAATTCAGTTTCCCTCTCTGCAAAATGGGATACACTGTCTATCTCAACAGGGTTGCTGAGA